>JAPZDY010000009.1:9912421-9924640 GCA_029783645.1 Ctenochaetus hawaiiensis | reverse complement strand
CCCAAACAAACTGGAGCATGCAGCAACCACATGTGGCAAAACTACAATCACTGACCAGAACTGGAGAATGCAATTCAGATTTAAAGCTCTGCAAAAAAAAAGAGAAAAGAGAAAGAAGAAAGGAAAAAAGGAAAAATAGAAGAATAAATAGAAGTAAATTTCAGTGTCAGTCTCATCCTTTTGATACAAATTTGATCTGTCTGTATACTCTATAAGGTGTTATTTTAAGAGAAATATCAAAAATAATCAAAAATAACATATAATCATGTGTTTTTAGAGGCATTTTTTCTAGTGTTTTATTAGTAAATGCACAACAGAATCCCTATAAAACAAAACTAAATCATGTATGTGTTATTTTTTTCTGCATTTTTCCACCTTTCTTAGTGGCTGCTTTATGAAATCAGTGTGTATTAGTCAAACTTGAGAGCATGCGGTAACAGAAATGCATGTGTGCATACATTTATTCATATGTGCATGTGTTAATTGACTGCTTGTGAACCATGTTGGCTGGTCAGATGGCCAATTAGTGCTTGAACCTTTCTGCTCCAACTCCAGAATAGGGGCAGGGCACATCTGGTGTCAATACATCTTAATAACTCATTGTAATTCTCCTTTTCCTGGACTGAACATGTTGGGACAGAGGCCCATTTTAAAACTTGTCAAGCTGTTTTGAAGGCTACCTGTTTGAATGGAGCCAGATTGCCATCACAAGATCGGCGAGGGTACTGCAGGAAAAAAAAAGAAAAGACCTTTTTTTTTAAATTTTGTAACAAGGCAGTAAAGCTGAGACTCAACTTTTTATCATTGTTAAAATCACGCCTTCTGTGGAGGGAAAGAGAGACATTTCAAATATTTGATCAGTGAGACAGAAAGTTTTTTGCACATTCACACACTTAATGGATCGCCTGGGCTTTATGTACATAATAATTAGTGTAATGTGAATACTAGTTAAAAGCCCAGAGGGTCTAAATCAGTTGCCAAGGTCCAAACCTTTAAATTCACCCACTCAACTGAGTTTGGTTGAGTGATGCTTCAGATGGGAACTGTGTTAACACTTCTGTCCGATGTCAGGCAAACAAAACAAGTCCATTAATCATAAAAATGTTTGCTGTGCATATGGGTGTTAATAAAGATAATAAAGCTTTTAATTACATTCCATTTATATCTAATTTTCTGCCTATTTCTTAGAAAAAAGTGAGGGAAACATGTACCATTGCAGGAAAATGAATAGAAACTAAATGCTAATTATATTCATATGTGATTTATTGTACTTTAAATGTTGTTTCAGTGCATTTTGTGCATCAGTATTGATAGTGCATGTAAAGCATGATCCATTGCCTTTGATTTCTGTGCTGTCCATAAAAACCTCCCTCTCTTAGTCAGTAAGGTAAGTGTTTGGCTGCTTCAGCCTGTAGATGAAAGTGAAGACAAGTTGCAGCATTATAGTTTGGCCCACGGTCTTACATTCTTTCTCCTCATTTCACACATTCCTCTAACAAGAACAATACAACTCTTAGTTTTATGCCGGTCATAACGGACATGTTCTCAGTATTTGTTTGTTTTTTATTTTTCTGTGAGGTGTTTAATTGATGTTTTAACAATGCCATTAATTTCTGCTTGGCACACAGTGTTTGCTTGCACAGGTCATTATGTCCTCACTAGAAAAGCTGAGAGAAAAAAAAAAACAAAACAATGGCTAAATATGCAGCCAATACTGTCAGCAAGGTTAATTTTAATAGAAGTTCAGGGGAAAACCAGAAATGTTTTCTGTCAGTGAAAGTCTTTGGAATTGCACGGTCCAGGGAAAATTAAGATTAAAATATCAGATACGCAAATAGCACTTTTCCATTCAAGTACATGTGTCTTATTAAAAAGCTAGAAAACAATGGCTGTTGCTGTTGGGAATGAATTGAAGGATACATAATTTGGGGAGCTGAGAGATTAAATCCATCCATCATGTAATTTAACCATTGGGCTTTTGGCTGTCCAGTATTTTATGAAACTAGACAATGTCTTTTTTTGTCAAACATACTTATTTTTATGCAACCAAACTATAGTTTGTGTGTTCTGTCTTGGCTTTCTTGGATGTGACAGAGCATAATGTATGAATTTTAACAGCGCTGGCAAAAACCAGATGGGCCATTTATAGTATCAAAGGGAAAACCAAACATTGACGTCAAAGATGCGAACACTGGCGGATGCTAACGGTAACGCCTGGGCAGAAATGAAACTGCTGCACAGCACATGAGCAGAGCAGACAAAAAAAAAAAAAATAGACCTCAGTCATTTTGTGGCATTGTGTCCCTGCCAAGCCCTATAGGGCAGAGCACAGGGAGGAGTTCCCCAGGGTACAGATTAGCTCATGCTGTCCCATGCTGTGACAGCAGGCATGTCCTCATCTCCTGACGTCCTCCATCTTCCTCAGGATGTGATGAATAGGAAGGCGGACGTCTCTGGGATCAAGAGAGACATCCAAAATCACGCTGCAAACCACTTGGTATGTGAGATGCTGTGTCAATATACCACTGGCAGTTACCATGGGAAACAATGTAAAAAAAAGCTGTTTCTGTAAGTGTTACTCTGTCCGGTGGCCTGAAATCACCCTCTGCGGTATGGAGTGTTATGCAATAGTGGACTTATAAATAGTGCAATAGTGGCAAAGACAAAGTCCTGATTAGAACAGTGCTGTGACATTAGATTAGGATTACTTATTTCGATATGCACTGACAATGTGTTTTAAATCTGCATCTCAAACATTGTTTTAGTAATTTTTTTTTTCATTCAGTCATAAAAAGTTCCATATTGGATGCTGGTCTAACAAGCTATGAGCCACAATCTGTGCAAAATAAAGCTCAAGTTGCTGTTTCTGTGAGCTCAGCCAGTGCAGTAGATAATGTGGCGAGCCATTCCAAAACCACAAGTTTTAGCCATATTACAAAAATCTGCTGAAAACCCCGAGCTCCTCATAGCTGACGCACAGGAATTCATTTTGGCTTTTTCAATAGCCAGAAACACAGCCGCCGTCACAGCTTGCTGACTTTCAGATGTGGCATTTATAAGGGACACACAGGGTGACATAAGAGTTCAGGCCCAGCGCTCTGACTTGCTGTGGCTCTGTGGTCACGTCTGGACCAAAACTCAAATAACCCCACCTTTAGGATCAGAATTTAGCTGACATATTGGAACACTGCGACCCTGAGGAGCTGCAGCGCTGACAGACTTGCAGAAAATAGAGGGAGGCGCACACAGCTTCCTCCCTCTGAGAATAACCCCACCAACCTACTACTGGGATGCACATATGTACATGCACGCACACTCACACGCTCCCTGTAGCTGTTGAACACGTGCATTTCCACATAGTTCAGCTGAAGAAGCCGTGGCGGTGACACATTCACACCTGTTAGCACCGGCAGCACCGGCCAACTCTGACTGACAACTTCCCTCAGGCCGTCATCACCTCTCAATCGCAGGAGAACTGTCCAAGCAAACAGTCCATCAGCAGCGCGTCGGAAAGCTCTGCCGTACGGCATTAGTTTCAACAACCCTCCCACATCTCTGCTGATTACTGGACAAAAGGGTCTGAGAAAACAAGAGAAAATGTCTTTTTTGTTTGTTAATAGAAGCTCGCTTACTGGAATATGAGCCAGCGGTGGGAAATAACTGAGTGTGTGTCTGTGTGTGTGCATGTGCGTGCGTGTGAGTGTGTGATTGTGTCATAGGGCATAAATTTCAGCTGTTTTGTGTTTCTTTGTGAGTGTGTGCTACCTGTGTGTGAGTTAATGTGTGTAAACTGCTGTATGTGGCATACAACCAGTGAGTTATTACAGTCTGATTTGTTGCCTCAAGCACTAAAAGAAGGCAAACAGCAGTACAGTCGGCGTTATTACATCAGCTTCACAATGTTTTTTTTCAATTATTTTTTGAAAAATTATTATTTTTTAGAGATTCTTCGGAAACAGAGAAAGAAAAACCAATTTAAAAGATTACACAAGACTTTTTAAGTACAAACAATGAGGAGTTTTCATCATTCCTTCAAAAAACAACAACAAAGAGATATATTTTTCATACTTCTTGAGTGGGTTCCATAAATTTAATGCTAGAAATCTTCGGATCTGTTTTTAAAAAAAATAACAATTCAGTGGACCTCTGATCTTTGTCAAAAGGGATGTTTTACAATTTGCAATAGCTTGAGAAACAGCCAAGGAATCCTTCTTTTTTGCTGCTCACAACAGAGCCATACATATACCCTTTGTTTGTTTTCATATGTGCTGCAGAAACTTAACAGAGCTGTGAGGTTTATTTAATGTGTTGGGAGGAATGGGTCCTGCCAGTGGTGAGAAATGGGGAGATAAATTGTCTGTTATCTTAGATGAAGATCATAAGGAGTGCAGAGAGGAGATGTATAGGTATGGATGGGTATAAATCTCTGACAGCTCCACTGAACTCACTGAACGTTCTGTTGAAATATTAAGATCTCACGGCTCTTTATTCGAATGACAGATTTACTCGGTTGCAACGTAGGAAGAGATGAAGAGAATATTTTTTTTCCAGCACAGAGAGCCACAGTGGATATAAATCCTATAGGGACCCAGACTGAACGACACTGCTCATATCTTTTTATCCTTGTCACAGGTGAATAAGTGGCAGCTCTTGCTTTGCAGTGAAGGCGACGCCATGTTAAACACCTCTCTGACATGAACTCTGATCCCTCATTGTCTTGCTTATCTGCACTAAAGACCTACAGATGGATGAGTCCAAAGGAGGGGGGACGAAGGCTGTGTGGTAAAGTCATCACACGGTGATGTAAAGCAGGCGCACGCCGAGGCTTCTCCACAAGTTCAAAAGGAAATGAAATACTTATTTGATTTTTTCGCTTCACTTTTTTTTTATCCCCCAGCAGCCTCCTTCCCATCCATCCTGCCCATTACCAGATTTATTAATGTTTTTCTTGAGCTCGTCTGCATAATGTATGACTGAGATTTACAGGGTTGACCAGATTTTGGTCCCATGTCAAGGTCTGACATAGTAAGCCTGATGCGGATGGCTGCTTAGTCCTTAGTTTGACCCAGAGGATTGAAAAGGATCTACGGATGTGTCTAAATGTCCTTAAAATGACAAACTGCTCATGTCCTCCCTGTGGAATCTCAAAGTGGTGCAAGAAATATTGTTGGCCAAGATATTATACGTTGATAAACACAAATTTTGTGTGGGATCTTATAGCTACACTATAACTGGTATGTTGTATAGATATTCTCCTCTAAATAAGACTAAATTTGTGTGATCAGTCAAATTGTGCTTTTCACCAAACACTGCATGCACATTTTTCAGCTCATTCCTCAACCACAAAAAGAGCAGCAGTTCCACAGCAGAAATGTAAATTGCCTGATAACTTGCCAGTAACTTATCTCATGTAACTTAGTACCTCTTGAAACATTGCATTGAAGCAGATCAGCATTTATTCAGACGAGCTTCAAGATTATAACACACCGCCAACAAAAATTAATATTTAACTTTTCAAAGGGAAAAAAATCTCTCTTTTTTTGCAGTTTTCAAAAACCTCTGTTAATCCACCATCAGACTTGAAGGCCTATAGTTGAAACTAGTCTGTTTTATCTCTAATTTGCAATCCAATAGAGGAAAAGTCTTATGATCTACTTTAATCTCAGCAGGTGTGAAGATATGGATATTGTAAAGGCAAAGGCAAAAGCAAATATGGTGACAAAGTTTGTCATGAGTGAAACATTGTTTGTTTATGAACTAGTGTGAATTGACAAATTGTTTCAAGTTAATTATTAGTATCAATATTTACTACAACTAGAATATGACTAGTCATCAGTCACTCCAAAGGCTCCATATTTCTTGTTGGTATACGACACCTTCAAAGGCAGGTTTTATCATGTGTGCATGGACTTGAATAAATCATACAGTGATCAATCTGCATTTAATATTCATTCAAAGTGGCTCCTTTTGTTTAAACTGTAAACAGTCTTAAATAATGGACAGCACTTCTGTGAGGCTCTTAATTTAACACAACTTCAAGTCTTAAAATAATTTTAAGAATTGATTTATATAAAAACTCAGTAAATAAGTTTATTCTGCTGTAAGGTTGAGCAACTTAACATGGGGCTCTATGGGAATTGACTCATTTTGGAGACAACCTCAAATGGCTGTTTGAAGAACTGCAGTTTTTGGCACTTCAGTGTTGGCTTCATGTTTTTTCAGCCTCTGAGGTTTTTGCTTGGCTTAAACAAGCACTCAAACACCACATTGTCTTCCTCAAGCTGAGCTGACCTTGGTTATCTAACAGTTAGGAGACAGTTATATGATATCTGTGTGGGCTTGAGGCCATCCCAGGTTATCACCTGTGCCTCCTCCACTGCTGCTCCTCCTCCGGACCCTGAGAAGCTTAGTCTGATAAAGTTCATTCAATTTGTGGGTGGGGCTAAAACCAAAAGCACAATCAGACCTGTGCTTCCGTCTGCTTTGAGATAATCACAGCTCTGACTTGTGTGTTGCTGGGTAAATTGGTTGAACTGTGGATGCTAGCTTAGTTTTTTCATGTAGTTTCCTGAGTCACTCAGTGAGCTCAAACTTCATGTATGGTATCTTCTGTTTTCATGAGCTCATCGTTGTTATCCACCACAGAACCTCTCAGCTGAGCCTCAGACCCCTGAGGTCAGCAGGCTAGCATGATCCTTCCTCCCTCCAATGAACCTTCAGAGTGTATCCTGACATCTCAGGGCTGTTCTCCAAATATGTCTCCGAATGTCTCCTTTCACACCACATGATCGTGATGCTGCGGCTCTGAGAGAAGCACCACTTCACTTCGTCCATCTTCATCATTTTAAAAGTGCGTAGAGTTCCAACACATATATACCCTCATGTGACTGTGTCTGGTGGTTGATGGAGCCAGCTGCTTGTGGCCAGTAATTCAGCCATTAGTCCTTTATTGGCCAACAGCCCACACCACCGGCTGTGCTATCAACCAAGCCAACTATCTGATGGCTGTGGAATACTGATGCTCAGCTGTGGGGCCCTGTGAGGGTGAACCACTTGCCTTTTAAAAAACTTCAAGGCTCCTTTTTTTGTGCCAGTTCCTTTTGTTTTGCTCTTTTTTTCCCCTTAAAAACAGGAGACCAAGGCGAAATAAATTGCCAGAAAGCTAGGTGGAATGAGTTAAGGCTGTTTAATGGTTGGAGCTCAACATTTGATATCTATCCATTACTTTGTTGTGTCATTGCTAAACATCATGGATTTGGTATCAGGAATCTGGCAGTCATGGCTCTCAACTTTTACAATTTTTTATACAAATGCATGTAAATTCATATGAACATTAAACTGTTTTATGGTTAAATTTTAAGTCAAACAAATTTGCCAGTGTGTGCTGTACAAACTACGAGCTGCAGACTCCACATTAATCATCTTTCTGTGTCTCTAACAGTGGAATGAAATGAGCAGACAGTGGCCCTATCAGGCCAATGAACTCTACAAATCTCATTCAGGAGAGAGAAGTGGAGCTCAACATTCATTTTAGTCAGTTCGCTCATTAATAACATTTAATTACATGTGACCTTCCTGTTATCACCGGCTAAACATCATGTAATTCAAGATACTTTGTAATTAGACTGTATTGTTTGTGTAACCTTTATGTATACAGTTTGGAAATCCATCCTATGGGACATTACAAGGTAGAGTAAACAGGCTATTTTTCAAAGCCAAGAGCACTTCTGGAGCATATTTATAAATGGTCTGATTTCTGGACATTTCATACATTTTCATTATAAACTCAAGTTTTCTCAGACATCAAACCTTCTCGATCGGCGATCTTGATTTGACTGGAAATATTACTGCTGTTGACAAAAGAAAAATATACATGTTTCATTTTGGAAATCAGAGACAGAACATGAGCGGCCTGCCAGTGAGCAGCAGTAATAACCAAATGACTGGCTCTGGCAGGAAATTACATGCATGTCGTTCCTGGGCATCACAGGGTAGTGCTGACTTGCCCAAAATAGGCCCTGCCAGTAACAATATTACACACAGATCTCTCTATGTGTGTGCAGGTTAAAAAAGCAGAGGCTGGCAGCCATTCCTTCCCCTCATTATTTCCATCTAGTTCCCCCTGCTTGAAAATCCTCAATCCTCTGATGCCATCTCTAATAGCCAAGACAATCAGCGAATCACAGGCTGATCCTCAATAAGCGCTCCAGCTTATAGTGGATGCTGTCTGACCAGAAAATGAGACGGGACGATATCAAGACATATGGAGTGCCACAGTCTGAGGCAATGAGGTCCATTGGTCATGGGCTGCATGTGCTTTTTGATTGGCCAAGGTAAATATTTCTCTTTGTGTACAGATTGAGTTGTTACCCAACATAAATGCAATGTTATTTCTGCTTCACAATCACAGGTTAGCCTGAAGTCATGTTGTAAAGAACTGCTAGCTGGAATGTTGTTTTGGGTCACTGTGTGTAACAGAGCACATTGAGATATTTTTTTACATTTCAATGCTAAACTTGATTTGAGAGACAAATAAATAGTTTTATGTTAAAAAAAAAACTGTATCAGGTGACTTCTGGGATATGAAAAGGGGTTGCTCTATTTGATGAATCCACGAAAAGTTGTTACCTGATTCAGAAGTTTCCCTCAAGTATAGAGTGCTGTAGTGTCTTTAGCATTTTGCTAAGTTAGTATTGCAGCTGCAGTATACAGCTGTTTTAGAAAGGAAAACAGAGATGATTACCTCGATGGAATATTTTTCACTTTTGGAGCTGGCGGAGATCAAAAGTGGAGCTTAAAAAAAAGAATGGATATTGCTCTCACATTTGCTAGGTGCACACTATCACTAATACTAAGAACACTGTTACATTACATCTGATAGATGTGTAAATAGGCAATAGTTTGCCAACACACTGAAAAGTCGCAATATATACTGTTCACATCTTGTTTCTGCTGCCCCTGAAGTGGCTGAAAACAGGTTGCAGGTTAATATTGAATGTTTTTTTTTTTTTGCCATAGTGTGACCACATGTCCAATAAAGATTCAGGACATTCCCAAATTTTGAGCCATTGTCCCAGAATCCTAAATCCTATCCTGTTATTTTCCACCATCATAGTTTCAGCATTCCAAAATTTCAATTTTTCTTTTTTTCATAACGTCACTGCAGATGCACACAGAAGCCCCTCCTTGGCCCTCTCTCTCTTTCTCTCTCACACACACAAAAACACACAGTCCTTGGATCAGTCTGTGAATAGCTCTTCCTCTCTGTGTTCACTATTAATCGAGTTGTTGAGGTTAAGACACTGTACATATGTACATAGCTGCTAGTCAATACTGATTGGCTGTGCGAGTGAATTGAGTTTAAGTTAATTCTTAAACTTTGCTGTTGAATGTTCTTCTTCTGTAACTTCCTGGATTTCCCACATTCTCATCAAGTCGCAATAATTTGGACTGACATTCTGTAAAAGCTTGAGGCTTCATAAATCTTTTTTGACTTTAGTCGTAACACAAATGGTTAATTTTCACAACTGTGACATTCCCCTCCGACCTCAAACTCATTCAAACTCATCTGTATGCAAAACCAACAACCTGACAGTGTTTTTCCACTCTAAGAATTATCAGTCGTGGTTATTATTTATCATCCTGGAGTCTCTACATTCAGGGGTGTTTCTCATACCTGTATATATATATGTTGTGACCGATTTACGACTTCATGGTTTATGGTGGCTGTTCAGCTGAAGTCATTAATACACTTACCTTTGACATTGCCTAGTTCTGGGGATTATTGCAGAGCAGACTGCGGCTCACAAGATGCTGGATTCATTTATTTAAACTGTGTGTTTGAGGTGGTTTCACATTTCACTATAGCTATGCATGCACTCATCGCAAGGACAAATATACAGCCAAGTGTTTCCCCCTTTGCATTGGAGCTCTTAATGGCTACTTTGCTTATTTTGCCCCACTGCTGAAAAGAACATGAATTGTCTGGGGTTATGCAGGAGCCCACCTCAGCAAGGTCTAGTTGGGGGGCTCAAGGCCGCTCTGCTTTGTCTGCTGCCACTGTACTCCACTCAAGAATCCATATCTGCGGAATTATAATGGAGGATAAATATTATCAAGTGCAATCGGAGAGGGTGTTGTGTATTTGTGCTGGGGCCAAGAAGCTGTGAAACTGAACACCAGCTTGGACTCTGACCACAGGAGAGCTTATTTGGAGGCAGAGGAACCATATTCCTCTATGGGTCGCCACAGGCATCAGGGAATACCAAGGTGAAAGGTCAAGGTGGAAAGTGACGTCTTTGCTACCACTAAGACCGCATACCATGAGCTATGGCTAACACAAGTCTGAAGGATGAAAAAGCTGATGTTCAAAACAAATATGGAGGCTGTGGATTACTTTAAGCCAGGACAGTCCTGTTCCGGAGGGTCTCGGCATTGTAACTTTCAGCCTTTTCTTTTAGCCTCTCATCACCAGGTGGAGAAAAACAGCCCATCTTCCAAGTTCTCTAATCTTGTACAGGATAACTGTCAGCAGCTCCATACACTGTGGAAGGACTTCCCCGGCTTGTTACAACAGTGGCACCAGTAGTAATCACTCTAATCCTTTGGTATCCATGGTAAACAAAACCTCTTGCACAGTCATTATCTATTCACAGCCAAAGGCCGTCAGATAACAAAGCACATCAGGGAGAAGAGAATGAATGAAGGGAGATGCAAGAAAGCTAGAGAGACAGAAAGATAGAAGAGTGTGCAGGAAAGCGAATGGGTAAAAAGACAAGGGGACAAAGAGGAGAGAGAGAACAGTATTTAATTGTATTATATAACAGTCTTTGCTGTGTGCCAGGCAGCAACTGTTCTCTCCCTCTCAAAGGAGAGTTTTTTTTCTGTTGTGAGAGCTCCAAGCATTTCTCTGCCTGCTGTTTGATTTATGTTATGCGATCCAAACCCCTCTAAGTATAAAAACTCTGCTCTGTCAAATTTCTGGAAATCTTACATAATAACAATTTAGTGACATTTATGAGTAAAACCTACGAGTATAAGGATGGCAAGCACTTCAGCCTTTTTAAAGAACAGCCATTAGTCACTGGGCAGAAAAAGAGAAGCAGAGTCAGGGCTTTCAGAGACAAACACATGTGCTTAAAGTAGATCTGGGTGGGAACCTGACAGGTCTGCTAAGTCCTCCTCAGTCACATTTTGACATGTTTGCCAAAGGCTAGAAAAGTAGGTGGCTCTAAACACCACCCATAAGGTGAGGGTGACGTGCTAATTTCTCATGCATATCTGCTGGGAAACGAGGAACAGCTGAGGATCTGCTGGTGAGTAACAGAATGAATCGCATCTGCCTGCTAGCTCAGCAGTCAGTGTTGGAGGATGGTGGGTGTAGATGGGTCTTTGTGAATGTTAAAGTTAATATGTGTATTCATGTGGGTTCTTTTTTTCAATTATTATTATATTTTGTCATTTTAAACCATGAAAAAACATTGTCATGTTTATCCAATGCACAGTCCTTGAAAAGACGTATTTAAACCTAAAACTGGTAAGTCTTGCTACGTTCTAGCCCGGCATGGCAGACCATTTTACAAATGCAAGTTAGACCGGTACCTCTCATTTAATTTTTTTTACTTTAAAATGAGGTTACTGACGTTCACAACCCAAAATGTGCAATAAACAGTAGGAAAAACCTTGTAGCTGATAAAAAACATGACCATATATAACAACAACAAACTGGTATTCAAGTGCAGCTGAAACCTTTCTGTAACACTTGCTTATTTGTCCCCCCAGCCCTCAGAAAGTCTTCCAAGATGTTTTCCTGCAAAGAAAATATACAGGTTGGAAATTCTGGATTGTATCCGGTGCCTTTACATTTTCTGCTGACCCTAAAAGAAAAGTCAGTAAGAATAGCGATTTATGATGTAAACTCAGTGTCTGACACATAACCCTGTCTTGCCTTTTCTTATTATTATTATTTAGGAAATGCAAGAAGACTTTCTGGGCTTCTCAAACATGCTCTCATCTTACCATAACAATCTAATTCAATATGTGTCCTTTGTTGTTATGAAACGCAAAAGGCTGAGCTGTCAGCTGGTATTGAAATTCAAGCTGTAATAATGAATCGGGTACAGTTAAGATTTCCATGCCCAAGGTGAGTTTTGCAGCCATCTCCACCTGAACTGGAGACTTATGTTATGCAAAAACAGCCAATTTCCATTGAGGAAAGAC
>JAPZDY010000009.1:9855162-9869314 GCA_029783645.1 Ctenochaetus hawaiiensis | reverse complement strand
CATTTACATTAAATCCAACAGCGTATTTTCCTGCATCATGATGCTCCACTTGGTGGATTTTTAAAGAACAATTTCGAAGTTTGTCACCAATATACTGAAATTTTGAAGATGCTTTTTTAAAATCACTACCAGAAATCAAGCGACCCTTTGAACGGTGAGACTTCATGTGACCCCACACAACTGTTTTCAGGTCATCAGAAAAGTAAAATGAACAAGGAATGACAACAGATGAGCCTTTTACTGCGCAGATATGTTGCTGCTGATACTCCACTCTCCATGAATTGCAGAGAGCACCTGAAACAGATATATTCTTTAATATCTTTTAAGATTTTAATCACTTTAGTAAAACATTAAATGACTTGTCAGAGTTTTACTTACCAGCCAGAAACAGTGGCATCAGGGTCCAGGACAAGTTTCTGTGTCTTAGGCCCATGTTTTAAACTACAATCATTCAAATCATCAGCGATTCTAAAACTTGTCATTAATGGTTTTCTGCACAAAATGCAAAGTGAGTGAGTGTTTTCTCTTCTTGATCTGCTTCTCAGTCTACATACTGTAAGTTCAGTTTCCTGTATTTTTGAAGTCAAGGGTTTTGGGTCACCATAAAAAAAAAACTCTCAGCCTGTAAAATCAGGTCATGTGCACCACAAAGTCGGTGCACCGCTTCAGCCTTTTCAGTTTGAATGTGACATGTAAGAAACCAGCCGCCCTGCATTATGTGCAGCCTGATTGGGCTTTGATGCGGTCCAAGTCACAGTCATCGTCACAGTCATTCTGTCAGTTTAAGCAGTTTTGTTTTTTTTTTTATTTAACTGTACATTTGACAGCTAAAGATAAAAAAAATGTCCAGTGTCACTGTTTTTGTTAAAATGATGTGAAATAGAAAAATACATTGGACTTGAGATTAGTTTTTAGGCTGAAAAGTTCAAAAAGTTTGATTCTAAAAAAACTCTAAAGCAACATTATGTAAAAACTTTACCTTCAATTAGAAGCATTTAAATCATTTTATTCTGAATTGAACTGTACATGCACCCCTTTTGCCATTTACTGTGCTAGATCATTTACGTGAGCAGGTAGGAAACCTGGCAAAGTCGTGAACCCATGAACTAAGTCAGACATTTGCGACAGAGTTTCAGCGCCTGTGTGGTGCAGCCAGAAGTTTGCAGCATATTGTCTCCAGTTCAGGTTACATTGGCATGCTGCTGGTCTCAGTCATGTGCAACTCTTGTGCAAACTTGCTGCAGAAATAAAAAAAAAAATCTAAGCATGCATGTTTGCTACAAGACAAATTTTCAGGACATAACCTTGTAATGGCACAGCTGAGTTAGTACTTGCATTACATCTGACACAGAAACCAGGGAGTAGTGTTGCGCTCTGAGGCTGCAGAGACACCAACATGAACAAAATACCAACTGCAACATAATGTTGCTCTAACTTAAGGAATGTGAAAAGTGCATCAAACAGTGATATAATTGTAAAGTTGACGCCATCTTTGTTAAAATCATTAACATAAATGAGTGAAAAAGAGAACAGGAACTTCTCCATTGTCGCTTGCCCCTACAACATGCAGGTGTTTCACATGCTCTTTTTTTAAACGTGTCACATGATCGGAATGAGTCAGCTCTCGACACATTTTAGGAGGAGTTCTACATGTTTGAGTATATTTACTTTCTACAAATCTCTATGAAACAAGGAATAGTCGAGAATACTTGAATCTTATACTGTTAAGCATTTTTAAATGCCTTAGTTTATTCAGTCCCAATGCATAAGCCTTGGAAAAACTGTTCTTTTTATTTATAATATATACATATATATTAATAATAATAAACATACAATAATAATTTATCTCAGAATGTCAGAAAATCTCAGAAAATCTCAAATTTTAAGAGTTAACGTATTTCTAACAAAGCCAGCCCGGAAAGTGGATTTCTCTCTCGTGTGTGTGGGTGTGGGTGTATGTGGATGAATCGCCCTCTCTGGGTCACTTTTGCTGACGAAATTGTGAGGTTGATCACGGGGTCCTCATAGACTCTGGAAACAGGGATAAAAGCAGCGCGCGGTGACAAGGAGGAGGACCGGTCATTTACGGTAGAGGGACCAAACGTCGGTGTTCCGCATGGAGATGTTCGCCAAACTCGTGTTTCCCGTCGTGATCTCCGTGCTGGTCGCTTACAGTCCGACGGAGGCGTGGTACAAGCAGATGGCTGGACCAAGCTACTACTCGGTGGGCAGGGCGTCCGGCTTACTGTCCGGCATCCGAAGGTCGCCTTACGTTAAAAGAGCCGAGCCAGACGCTTCAGACAGCGGAGAGTCTGCGGGCAACAGCCTGTTTTCTCCGCCAAACTTCATCCTGAAGACCATGGTCAGTGCTCAACAGTTTTATTAAGAACATTGGGATTGGATGAGATCGCCATGATGCATTACGCATGAGCGCAAAAGTGTCTCATCATCCATCATGTATTTCATCATGTATTGGTTTTATTTTTTAAACCTTATTTGAAGGTTATTTGAATAAAATTTCACACTAAAGCTTTGCACTATCGTGAGCTTAATGACCTCAGACTCCAATTTGTTGTACTCTAAGTGTTTGATGTGAAAACCTTTAAAGCAAAAACTTGCAAAGCAAAATCTTTTTTTTTTATAACAAAAATCCTGTTCTCGTGCATGACAACTGTTTGTAGAGAAAACCGGAAATTTAACAGTAATGTCCTAACAAGGCTTATTTTTGCACTGTAGTGCATAACAATAAAGTATTTAAATCATTTGCTTAAGTTGCCACAACAGTGAAAGTTTACTTTATTACGAGGAAAAGTTGAATATTAAGAACAAAAATTGAACTGTAAAGATTGAAATCAAAGGTGCTCATTGTGCAGCAGATTGGCTCCTGTCACATCTGTATTGTATTCAAGTATTTTTACTACTTTAAGAGAAGCCTAGTAATGTATTTGGTGGAGATTATTTTTCTACATTGGTTTAATTTGTTGTAGTTCATATTTTTAGACTAGCTTATTTTTTGAATGAAAAAATGTCAATCTGCAGTTACTATTAAGTAACTTTTAACATCAGTCTTAAAAGTAGTCCAGCACACAGTGTAGTTCAACCCCTTGAAATGTAGAGGTGTAATATAAAGTGGAATAAAATGGAAGCACTGGGGTGCTTTAACACTGCACTTATGTTCAGTGCTTTAGTACGTAGATGCCATTATGCTTTTAAGACATGACAGGAAATAAAAAAACTATGGATATGAATGACATATTAAACTGCTAAATCGCAGGAATATTTGTTGGGATATTATAGAGTTTCATTTAATTGCAAAGAATTTAAAGCTTCTCTTTCCTTAAGTACCCTGCAATGTAAAGACATCATTTGTCTGTTTCTCTCCAAACAGCCTGTTTGTATCAGAGACATTACACCAAACCTGCAGAGCTGCGAACTCTTCCAGGAGCTCAAGGGCTTATTTAAGTGCAAAGCGGACGTCTTCCTCTCTCTGGACTCCTCAGATTGTGCTGGAGACTGAGCAGTGAAGCTGACAGCTTGGCTGGATGATGAAGCCTATTTCATGAAGGTGTAACATTTAAAAACTGTAAAACTTCAAGTTAAACACTGCTTTTGCACTAGCTGGAAGATATGCTCATTTTCATTCATTATTTCACCAATTTACTTATTGATTTGATGATGAACTTGTCTTAAAACCTGTCACTTTAAAAGAAATGTATCAATGTACATATTTGATTTGAGTTTTCATTAATAAACGAATCATAATGCAGCCACTTGTTAAGTTTGCTTAATGCAAAACAAATTGCAGGTGAGGAATTTTTCTGCTCATCTACAATGAAGATAACTAAACCACTTGTTGCTTTTTTGTATAAAGATGTAACTTGCATAATATATGGTCAATCAATTTTGTTGTGGGTGAATTAGAAACATTAAAACAAGATTTAAAACCAAGAAGAAATGCAAAATTGGTGCATGTATCAAAAACAGCCAACAGAATATTAGGAAAATTAAGTGTGCATATTGAGCATAGTGAGATTTTAATCTAACTGAAGAGAAAATGCTGGAAACTTTTTTTTAAGTGGGAGAGATCAAATAAGAGCATTAGATGAGTAAAACATGCTCATAAATAAATATTTTATTTAAAATGTTTTAAAAAACTAAGTGCAGCTTAAATAAATACCCTTTACATAGGCAGCTTATCACCTGCTAAAATAAAAACCTTTGCCACATGAAATAATGATTAAAAATATATCCCACTACTGAATTACCAAAAATGCAATCCGCAGATTCTTTTACAGCAGCTGGACAGCTGCTAGGTTTTCACTGATGATCTGATCTATGACCATGTGGAAGACCACCTGCATGTTGGCTGTGTCTGTGGCTGTGGTGAAGTGGTGGTACACAGGCTTGTCAGGAGTGTTGATACATGAGGAGAACATGGCAGTGATTTGATGGGCTGCAGCGTCCACGTCACCATCTGCTCCTGGATGAGGAAAATGAAGAATAATGACGAATCTGGAATCCAACTCATTAAATATTCATAAAAAAGGCATTCGGGTGAGAATCTGTACACAAGTTTTTCTTTTCAATTCCCAAGTGCACAAAAACATGAGTGTTTTGTGTCAGTTGCTTTGAATGAGTCCGAAATATGTATGAACATGATCCGGCCAGAATTAATGGTATACACATACAGAGAAGACTGTTTTTGAATAGTGTGGGCATGAGGAATTCTGATTACCCAGCAGACAAGAGGAACGCAGGGAAACATCCAGCAAAAGCATAAAGAGGCTCGTGCAAACAATTCCTCAGGGAATTTTAGAGTGAAGAAAATAGCTCCTACGCAGAAAGAGTAGTAGAAGTCTCTAAAATTTGCAAACTCTGGAGTAGTTGCAATGTAAATGTGAGTTTTCCAGGAACAATAGAATGGTTTTGTTTATTTTGTTTTTATTAAAGACTGACTAAGAAGAAAAGAATCCAAAATATATCATGCTCAAATTCAAACACATTTGTCTGCTCTACAAATATACTGCCACCTAAAAATTTGTCAGAGACTAAATATAAATAAATCCACTTCAACTTACCTTTATAACTAGGGAGGTAAAATCTCAAGTGCCTGCCAGAGTGTTGGATCTTCTCCCGGAAAAGGTCACTTTTGTTCATAAGCAGAATCTGTGGGTGAGAGAAACAGCAATAAAAAATTCAAGCAGCGACAGTATTCAAATAACCTTTCAGTTGATGCCCTTCAGTACTGCTTCACATCGAACACCTCAGTTTCTGTAGAAACACAAACTGTCAAGTGCTTCATCCATGTGAGGTTCAATGCAGATTTCTCCTTAACAATCATCACTTGCTTTTTAACATTTACAAGACATCCTGTTTCTCAAAAATTATATTTTTAAGCTTGAAAGAATAAAGTGGCAACATTAGCCTCATGAATAAATGTCATCTCTCTCCCGTTGTACATAAACACTGTGAGCAATGTAATGTAGTGAAAACATTATATATCTATCTCTTAAGCTCTTAAGCATGGAGCGGAAACTGCACATCTCTAGAGCAAAACAAAGATTTGTATCTGTCTGGTCCAAAAACACACATTTCTGCAGTAACTTATTGATTATGCTGTCTTTGGTCTTTAAGAGTGTCAATATATTCCAGTAGCTTTGCCTTAAATGCACCATTATGACCATCATCTCTTAAAATTCAAAACCTGGTTTGCATATTATAACAAGGCATCTCAAATCAAAATATACATCCACCATTTGCTATAGAATCTCATCATTGTGCCACTAGAAAGAATGACTGACTGCCCTGCATTTAAACCACAAAGAACCTTAAAAAAAAGAAAAAATGCATGAGAAAGTGGCTGCAAGATAATCCTCACCACTAAATGCCTGGAGTTAATCAAGTGCAGATATAAAAGCTACTGAACGTCAAAGTGAGTCATTCATGTTCATAAAAATAACCCCACAAACTCACAGTATGGAGGAAATCAAACTAATCACACTGAGTGTT
Source organism: Ctenochaetus hawaiiensis (assembly GCA_029783645.1). Classification (NCBI taxonomy): domain Eukaryota; kingdom Metazoa; phylum Chordata; class Actinopteri; order Acanthuriformes; family Acanthuridae; genus Ctenochaetus; species Ctenochaetus hawaiiensis. The sequence continues at coordinate 9,863,305 of JAPZDY010000009.1, read as the reverse complement.
AAACAGCAACAAAAGTCACCTGCCCTACATTTCAGTTAGACTCTGCGTGCTAATTATGTTTGTCAGACGCAATCATAGCTACTTTGAGTCTTGTCTGCTCGGCATGAATGTAATCAAAAAAGCCACTCAGTGTTTTAAGTCAGCTCCTCACCTCACACACTTAGGTGAGACATGGCTGACAGTCTGTGCAAAACACAGAGGTGAAACTGCAAAGTGATACCTTCTCATATTCTAAACACATTTATATTCATCTTTAGAGAGCCATTTAAAAGAGGTGCAAATAAACTCACCAGTGAGGCGTTCATGAATACTGTGCTGGTGCAGACGGACTGAAAAAGTTCAAGACTTTCTTGCAGACGATTCTAATGAGACAAGATATTAAAAAAGGAAAGAAGGGAAACGCTTGGAAAAAGTATTTTGCGCTAAGTTTAGCCGAGTAGAGAAAATGAATGGCTTAAATTTGATTTATGTTTTTTAAAACATACTTTTGAAGGATGCTCCATTGGTGTCATATCATAGCTGCTGAGGGCCACAACAAACAACACAGCCTGAATGCAGTCAAAGCAGCTGAGCCACTTCCTCTTCTCACTCCGCTGGCCTCCGACATCATACAACCTGTCAATAAGCAGAACAAAATCCCTTTACGCTTTTGTTGCTTGCGAATTCTTGTGAGAGAGAGATATATTTTCCATGAGTTTTTTAAGCTTTAATCAAAAACTCAAAAGATACAATGTTCTTCCATTGCAAAGCTCATGTGCATCTAACTCCAGAAATTTTGTTGTCATTACGTAAAAGTAAGAATTGTGTTTTCATTTTTGTAGAATCATCCCTTTATATCTACAGAGGGAGCAGGTCATTTTCCACTGTGCCTGTAGTGTTGCACTGCCATGTTTCTAAAGTAGCGCAGAACAGACAGACCAAACATGGTATCAAGGAGGGTCCTTTACATTTTTAGTGAGTTTTACAGCCATTGGAGGTCCCTGTGCATGTTGGGAAATGGAAAGTGATCGGAGGGATTTTTAAGCAGTTGCAATCTGCAGTTTTACTGCTAGCAGCCACAAAATATTACATTCTGGACCTTTCAGTAAAAGTATCGTATGAAAGTTCATTCCAAATTTTATCTCTCATAAAAAGCTTTGTTGATGCCACCAGTCTCAGCAAAAGTTACTGCAACAGTTAAGGTCTTTTTCTTCAGCTAGATAGAGAGATAAACTGTCTTATTTGTAAGCAACAGGGCTGTATTAGGAAATAGCATTCCATTGAAACGTTCAACCCCATTGAAACTGTTGGGGAAAGCTTTCCAACTTATGATCCAGCACTAAGAAGCAGCTTAAGGGTCTTGGTGACACAGGTAATGAGTCCCCATTTGGGCCAGACAGTCTGCAGGTGCATGATTGCAGTACTCATGTCAGAGGCAATGAAGCGTTTATCCCCTGGGTCAAGAGTCAGTTTTAACAGACTAGGGAACAATAAGCACTAACTGTTGCGTTTGACAGCAGCAGCTTCTGTCCTGTAGAAAAGAAAAACACTCATGACAGCAAGAGAGCTTTTATGTTGTTAAAAAGTCCGTTGAAGAGCAGGACCAGAACTGTAATCGGATACAAGATTTGAAGAAAATTGTGTTTTTGAATTAGTGGAATTAGCACAATAAATGAGACTAACTCCATCTGAGGAAGTCAAAGTCATGAATACCAGAATTGTATAAGGTTTTATGTTTTTTGGAAAATATTAAAATCTTTGGATTTGTGTATTATATTACATACATTACAACCTTGAGCCATCCTCAAACTTTTTTAGAATTCAAAACAAAAGTTAAAAAAAAAAAAAATTCATCAATCAAGTCCTGTTTTTTCACATGCAGTCCTGAGATACCCATTGTTGGCTTATAAATTTTAAGAACTGTATTCATCTGCTTCTTCAAATTACCTGTTTATACAATGACAGGTGTTGAGTCGAATATTTTCCAGTTTCATCTTCATGAAAACAGCATAGTTTAATGAAACCTGATAAACTCATAAAGTTCTTCTGGTGAAAGAGTTTTTGTTGCTAAAATTTCTCAGAAAAAGCCATAAAATTGTCAGATTGTTCAATATTTCATGAAGTGAGGTATGTTGATGCACTTCCAAACCTGAAGAAGCTACGGTATATACAATATTCATGAAGTCTTGGTCTGTATAAATTCTGTTTCTTATAATGACCCAAACACTGAATGCAGTCATAGCACACGGACAAGGCGCAGGGAACAGCATGAATATTTGGTTACACTGAAAACCGAAGTTCACAAGGGGGAAGGAGGGTGCACAGCAATGTTTCACTTCCTCCACATTAGTGTTTATTCCTGGAGTAACCAGGGTGAGTGGAGTCATCAATATTTCATGTCTGAGTCATTGCCAGGCGGCTGCTTCCTTTAGCTCAGAGGAGTTCAGCCTTCATCAGGGACACATTAAGTGTCGGTGGGGAGCCTCCAGAGGCTCAACCAGCTACTCTCTGAGAAAGCAGCATGTTAAATTGTCTGCAACAACTTCATGAGTAGCAACTCTGAAGGAATATGAACCAACATTTTGTTATTTATTGTAGATTAATTCTAAACCCTCTTGGCCACTACCACTTTCAACTAAGAGTTGACTGAGCAGTTGCAGAGTCAACTGAGAGCTGTATGACGTGCTTGTAGGCAATCCAAACATTTTGTCGGGCATTTCTCAGAGGCCTAACGTCTCCTGGAACAGAAACTACTTAGCCTGCCCATTCTTCTCATTTCTTTTTCCGTTTAACATAAAAAAAGGACATTAATGCAGAAAAATCATTTTTAAAAAAGCTTATAAAACTATGCCTGATGAAAATGTTAAAGTCCTCCTATGTTAAATAAATGTTGTGTCTTTTTCACCAAGCAAACTAATCACCAATATTTCTAAATGTCATCATCATGCATCGGACAAACATGTGCATCTTTGTGCACATGCCACAAGCAAAATAAAATGTCATGAACACGTCAGTCTAATGTACAACTAACCATAAAAAACTTTTAAAACAAGGCACACGTCTGTTCAACAGCCTTTTTAAGTTCTGTATCTGCACACATTAAACAGCATCTCTATGTATCTGAAGGTATATCATAAAATGTATTTCTTAAATTTGTAATACACCTTCAGGTTAAATTGTGTTTAACTGTGTAAATGTATGATGTAGACATTGTACACTGTACATGTATACATTCAGACAGATGTATCTATTTATATTGCAGTGAGTGTATAGCATGCAATGATATCTGATTGTGTTAAATGTTCTTTAATACAGTTTATGACCGAGCTTTCTTCATTACAATAGGGAACATTCTTCAGAGAAATATGACACTCCACTGGGCCGCAGCAGCTCAACTGTTTATGTAAATGTAGATGAAAACAGCTCATTTGTCCCTTGAAAGTTAAGGAAGGTGAAATATTCTTTAATATCAACTGTACATATTCATAAATTCAATTGTTCCTCTAACAATAAGTGTATAATGCAATTTTCAAGTAGCTTTCAATGAGCCAAATGTGAATTATCAAAGCCTTTGCTTTTATGAACTCAATATAAAGCATTATGTTGGCATATATATATCCGTGCACGGTCCTGGATCATGTTGCAAGATAATAAATCTTACCGGAAGATCATTTCATTATGTTGAAACTGCGTCTCAACGATTCCACAGGTCCTCACTCTGACTCTCAGCACATCGGTCTCGGTGGGAACGTATTTGGGAGCTATGATTCGATTCATGTTCTCAAAGAAACTGGAGAGGCAACAGAAAGATAACAGTAACATTTCATTGAGTCAGTTGAGGACAAACAGTTTCATTTTTTACTTTTGGCAGTTTTAGTTCTTATAGAGACAGCAAAATGATATGAGTTTTTTGTGACTTGATTTTTAAGGCAACATAATAATAATAATTTGTGTTTTAAATGCAAGTAAAACTTAATTTCTGGTCATCACTAAGAAATTATATCTTTACCCAGTTGCCATTTTTGTAGGTTCAGAGCTAAAACTTTTTAATTCTAACATGTATTTAATTATTTTCAAAAAACAAACTTGAGCATTTTCATGTATTTCTACCTTTTGAGGTCCATCTCTCAATAGAAGTGCCTAAGAGTTAAAAAAATTGGTGTTGATGAGAATGGATTTCTAACAACACAGAGCTTTTATCTATGGTTAACTTCCTGTAACTGCAAATTTCTTTATAGCAACACTAACAGTTCACTTCATGCCAGAGTTGATGTCTCAGAAGTCATTTTACACGTTGAGTTGGCTTCAGGTCCCAAGGAAGTCAAGTGTGTCACGACTCAAGTCAAATCCAATATTTCTCCCAGGAAAAATCAATGTGAGGTCCAGCAGAGTGAGAAAAGGTAAGGAGAGTGAGTTGAGTTTCATATCATCCTGCAGATTAAACCTTATTGAGTTCCGATAATGAAGCTGTCACATCTTCATCTTTCTCAGTCTGGCCAGCAGGAGTACGTTTAAACCTGACAGACCTGCTTCCTGCTGCCTTAGAGATAAGAACCTGTGCTCAGTCTGTTTATTCAAATTATATCTATGAGATTAAACTCAGAGGTGGAAAAAAAAAATCCAAATTCACCCTTATTTTCATAGACAACACACAATGGTCAACAATTAGTGTTTTTTTGTAAGTGATGCACCAACAATTTAAGCAGCAGCTACATCGCAGGTTTGTTAACAACAATGTATCACCGTCGGGCTGATTTTTACAAAACAGTAATCACTGTTCACATTAAACTAAGAGTGCAAAACAGTAAGCCATTTGGCAAAATGTATTCCACACTTCAGTCAATGAGCCACACTTCAGCTGATGATGCAACACACACTCAATAAACGATCTATGCAGAGTACTGTTTTGTTTTTTTCTCTTGATGTACAAATAAAAGGGCACAGTTGCTGTAGGACTGTGAGTGGAAAAACCAGCTCTACCCACATCAAGCTAAAACAAGCCACAGAAAGATGTCAGGGGGAAAAAAAAACATGCTGGCTGTATGTCATTAACTTTTATGAAACATGAAAATAATCTGCAGTGACATGTACTGTGGTGAAATACATTTAAATCAAAACTTTAAGTTAAAAACTAATGCCACAGACTCAAACCCTTTACCATAACAACCCACAACTTACTGCCTCACACATAAAATGCTGTTTGACTCATTACACAAACTGGGGTTTTACTCATGTCTGTTTCATCTGTTCCACCTTAACACCCACCTTCCTGGATATCTGAAAACAGTTCTTTTCAATTTGGTCCCAATTAAGCCTCCAATCTCACAAATGTCAAAGGAATCATTTCCTGAAGTTGAGTTATTCCCAGCCTTGTTTTCTGTAGCTCTATTGATAAGATGTGACGACACAATTTCCCCTGACATTTCGGCCGTCAGTCATAATTGGGCAGTGTTTTAAAGCGTAGATCAGTTAAGGTCATTTTACTCACTAGAGTGCAGAGTCATTCAGCTCAAACTCATAACCTCTGGCTGCAGCTGCTCGCACGCCTTGGTCAGACCAGAGCGCACAGAAAGCATGAGCCACAAAGGGAAGCAGTTCCTCGTCGTCACCCAGACACTGACTGCAGGACAGGATGGAGCGGGCGTGCATCTACAGCACATGCAAGAAAACTGCATCGGTACAGGTCAAGATATGTCGAGCTATGCACAGATGTCTTTTCAAAGTAAACATGAGTTTTTTTTTCCAAGTAATGCACTGCAGGTTGTGTTGGATAGTACAGCTGGATCAATATTTTGTGCTTTGCAACATCACAAACACCAGCTCAGTTGTGGAGGAAGAACCAAGATTCTTACATTGGTCTTGCATTGAAAATGTTTAAATAAAAATCAAAAAATATGCAAATTTAATCAGAAAAGGAGATTTTAAATTATTAAAAGGTAAAAAGGTACTCAGTGCAGTAAAATGCCACCCATGGCTGTTTCACAATTTTAAATTATAAGTACTCATGCCTAGAAGTAACGGCAAAGTTTTACTGTTGTAGTTGGTTAAGATAGAGCTTAAGTTTAATTATTTTACAGAGGACAATACAACTAAAGATTGTTTGGTTGTTAGTATTATTCAATCAATTGACTGGATGTTAAACTTCAAAAAACAACAAACTAGTTACAATTATTCCAGGTTCATCATGCTACTTTCACATTGTTTGTTTTATCCAACCAAGTCTGAAAACTATTTTTTAAAACATTTTTTTTAAAAAGCAGCTAATCTTCCTTTTTTAAGCTTAAACTATTAGATGCGTTTCCATAAAAAATGACTCAAATAAATCAGAAACTGGCAGACAGAAGAGAGACTCAAGTACAGTATTAACTATCTCAAATTGTTCTTAAGAACAATACTCTAGTAAACATACTTAGTTACATTCACACACTGCACCAGTCTGTACTGTTGATGAAGACTGACATCTAGTGTAACAAAGAGGGACTGCAAGGAAAAGTGGACAACCATGACAAAACTTAACTGATTAAAATGTGTCTCTCTTTATCATCATCTCTCCTCACCTTGTTCTTCTTGTTAGTGAGGTTGATCCTCAGCACCCCCATTCCTTGAAGAACAACCTTCATAGATGTCAGCAGGTTGTCCAGTACTGCAGGCTGTGGATATAATGACAGACAGTGTCATTTAATTGATATAAGGTAGTATATAACATTAGATAGCTTGAGTATCTAATAAGGAAAAACATCCTCCATTTATTTTACAGCTGCAACCCGCACCTTAAAACTGATGAGTTCCTGTTTGGAGAAGCCATGACTGTGGATGATTTTAGCCTGTTTGATCAGGGTGCTCTTTCCACTCTCTGCAGCTCCTGGGAAATCATTAAAAAATGCCAAGACTTAAGTAAAACGTGACAGAAGGCATTTTCATCATTGTCATTAATTTAACTGACCAAGCAGGAGGATTTTCACCACGTTCATCTCAGTCCTGGCATGTTCACAAAGGTCTTGCTCTATTTTGGAACTCTGGAGTTTGGCCTTTTTACCCTCCTCTGTGACGTCCTGGTGAAGGCACATTCCCATGCAGATCTAAGGAGAAATGCATAGTTTTCACATGCATAGTGAATGTTCTGGGTTTACAGCAAAGAACTGACTGCAAATATAATGAATCTTTTCTCTAAATGGCTAATAATAACAGTTCATATTAAATACAAACTTCAGGAAAAAAAAGCTATGAAATGCTTTAAACTTAAAAACTAAGTGAAAACACATTTGATGAGGAAATTTCTTTAAATTTTAACAGACAAGCACAAAATTTAAATATATCATATAAGTGTATTTAAAACTTGTCAACAAGAAAGTCGTTTTCATAGTAAAAACAGTTTCGTCAAAATTTGTAAAAAAAAAAAAAAAAAAAAAAAGTGACCTCCATCAAATGTCCTGTAAAAAAAAAAGTCAAAAACACCGAATATGTTTGGTAGTTTTTTCGTTGTTGCGTTTACTTTAACTGACTGAAAAGCAACCAGAACGATAATTTCATATAGCTATAAGTTTTAAAAGAAAACAGAGAATATCTCTAACGAGTGGCATAAAATAATGAAAAAAAATCACCTCTCATATAACCTATATTTTATGGTATTAACAGAGTAAAAATATTTTTTTTCTTAAATGTGTTAAATAAGTGTGTTACCTGCAGTGGGACTGGCAGTACATTCAGACAACAAAACATTTCTGTTTTTGCTCTCCACGCCGCTGTCGTCTCACTCACAGCATTAGCTAACAGTGTTAGCAACAAACTGCAGGGCTAATTTGTTCAATTAGGCGCACGTGTGCTGCTTTGGGCAACAAGTAAAAAAACCGCGTGCTTGGTGACGTCTATATTAGTGGACTTACGGTACTCGTTAGGTTTAAATTAAGACAAAAACCGTTGCATTTGGTATTTTCTCACGATGAAAAAATGTAATAAAAGTATCACTCATGCTCAGCTGCTCATCATGAATGGTTTTAAAGGAGCTTACATGTACTTTACCTGTACTATCGCGAAACATTTTCATGCTTTTTCAATCGTCGTTCCCCATTTCAATTAAAAATCAGATCTCCTCCCCTCACAGCTTAGTACATCCAGCTTCTCGGAATAAATAAAGAAAAAGATAACATAACCTGGCGGAAATTCC
>JAPZDY010000009.1:9805111-9823625 GCA_029783645.1 Ctenochaetus hawaiiensis | reverse complement strand
TTTTATATGTTGTTGCCCAGAGCACGAGTCGGAAATAGTTCTCCCCATTCACCCCACAAAGGCCAAGCGTATAGTCTAATTGAAAGACTCTACATATAGCATTAAAAACGACCAAACACATAAATTTCTACAGATATATACCCATACAAAAACAGACAGATATATCTTCAACCAGGTAACAATCTCCCCCTACTGCTTGTGACATCAGTTCTGCCTCTTTGCATATTTAATATATTTAGACATGTCTAAATATCAGACACAAATTCTTAGTTACTCATGTCACATTCCAACCCTTATCTTTTTAACACATTATTACATTTTCCGATCTCTTGTGTATATAGAAACTAATACACAAAAAATATTGATTTTTCACGAATTTAAATCACAGTAACCAAACAATGTCATGATTATTATTGAGTATTAATATACCATTTCTATTTGATCACATAAGATTTTGTACATCATTTTGATACAGTGATATATCAATTAAAATACCTAAAATTATTGTGTTCCATATATATGGTTATAGCTATAAAGTCAATTCTGTTTTGTTTTGTATTAATTAAAAATATTCTGGAAATGAGGGGAAACCATTACAAATATATAACATTAAACCTTACAAAGAAAATAAATTTATTACAAAAAGAAAATTTTGGCTTTCACAGTTTTTAAAAAAAAAAAAAAACAGGTAAACCACTATTTTAGCTTATGTATCAACACACAACTTCCAGTAGTGGTTTTAAAGCATATACTGCATCTTGACTGATTTGACAGATAATATAAAATGTATTGTTTCCAAGAAAAACAGCAAGTAAAGATCACTTCTTTTTGGTCTTTGGGCTACTACTGTTGAACATACTGATCCCACGAGGTTTAACACCAACAGCCTCTGCAGTCACTCCTGGCTGCTGCAATACTTTGTCTAGTGTTGTCTTCTTTATGGCAGCTGGTGAGATTTTCTCTTGGTCAGCCAAATACTGAAGTTCCCTTTTAAGAGAAGTGCAAAACACCATAACAGTCACAACATAGTGTAAACACATACATTTCATACAACATACAGGACAGCATAGGATAGCATAGTATAGTACTCTACACTACAGTATAATATAGTAAAGTAAATTCTGTATTATAGTATACTACGGTAGCTTAATATTTATTTTATCACTAGGGATATAGTAAGCAGAGAAGGACAAAACTCTCATTGTGACATTATTTGCATATGGCTCCATCTACTGTCTGAATTACAGCATAAACTTCAAAGTAATAAATCACGTTTTAGCCATTTGTCTATGACAATTAACTTAAAAGCATCTCTCATGTACCCCATTGACAGGAATTATGATTTGTTAGTTTGTTTGTCACATACTCTCTCAACAACTTACCGAGTTCGAACACAGGAAGCCTCAACAGCATTGATCAAGAGACTACGGAAGCCACCACTCTCCATGACATGCAGGGCGTGGATCGTGGCGCCCCCTGGTGAACACACATTGTCCTTGAGCTGTCCTGGGTGTTGCTCTGAGTCTAAAAGCATTCGAGCAGCCCCCTTTAAAGAAACACAAAAAGAGATCCTCATTAGACTGAAACAGTACTAGTGTGACTCACCGGATGTAGACAGTTGGTATGAACCTGCCACTGGGTAACTATTCTAACATTCTCCCCTTCCATTATATGCTTGCTGCCTTTTTCAGAATCCACATCACTGCTTCCTGGGCTTAGCACAGCCCAAGATGATTCAAACTGGTTTAAGAAAAATAACAAACAAGCCAGAATTTATTTTTTATAGCTGTATGATACAAGTACAGCAAGACCATTCTCTTGTGCAGAAGCAGTGCTAACTATGTACATTTCATTTTTAGAAATATGATCATCGCCCTTTGTGCAAAGATAAAGCAGATAAGAGCAGAGCAAAGCTTGAAAGCTATCGGAACCAAAAAATATTAGCTATATGTGGTATGTAGTATGTTAAGCTAAAAGTTAAAAAGATAAAAGGTAATACCAGTAGAGCTTGGGCTCCGAGGCGTACAGCCAGTCTCCTTGGCAGGCCCATTTTCACTCCACCATCAGCAAGAGCATCTACCGCTGTAAACGCCTGTAAAGCCAAAATCATAGCTGTTAGTTCAAAGGACCAATTTTTCACTATCTTTACGGGTAAGGAAAAATTGTAAAATACGTGTAACATTAAGTAAAACACTCACATAAGCAGGACCGCTGCCACTGAGGCCAGTGACAGCATCAATCAGGTCTTCTTCCACCTCAGTGCAGTATCCCACACTGGCCATCAGCTGCTCCAGTAGCTGTCCATCCTCCACATCTGCATGGGTGCCCGTGGCATAGACAGTGGCTCCCTCACGCACCACTACTGGAGTGTTGGTCATCAATCGCATTACTTTTGGATCAGGGCGATACTGGAGGAGCTTCTGTTAAGGGACAGCAATACACTGAATCAACTGTTCTCAAATTATAGGAGCAGCAAATTAGGATGATAAGATCATTTACAGCTTAAACTTTTATTAAACTAACATGGATCACAGTTTATACAACATGATAGTATAAAAGTTGACTTTTTACTTGCATTTCAGTGTCATACAACATATTTTTAAGAAAACACATCATAGCCTAAAAAGGAAATGCATGAGTGTTTCAAGTTCAAACAACTATCCAATGTCATGTTACAACATGTGACTGTTTTGCCTGAGGGTCTGTAAGGATCCAAGCGTAAAAATAAGACCAAAGCCTCATGTTTACGTCAGCAACAAGGCAAGAAATTCAAAGCCATAATTTAGAATTGAGATATAAGTAAACACAATTGCTAATTAAAAAATACCATGACATATAAAACTACTAATAATCTGGGATTTCAATTATTATAAAATTGTGCAACATTGTAATAAAAACAATATATGTTTTGGGTTTTAAAGGCAACATAGAAGTCAGGTTTCCCAGTTTTTTGTAATTATTGACTTCTGTAGATAAATAAACAAAAAACTATTGAATTTTCCTGCTAGGCATCATACACGTTATCTGTGCCTTCCTCATCAATCTCATACATCTGAGGTCTTACCCAATACATCTTACCCAAGATAGACAAGTACTAAGCAAAGAAAAAAAAAGATTAATCAATATTTCCACCTCTGCTTTTAAAAGTCTCTGTTCAGAGGGTTATGACTTGCCTTCTCTATAGAGCTGATGGTGACACCTGCAGCACAGGACACAATGAGGTGACGATCCTCAATGTCAGGTCCAATCTCATCCAGTACAAAAGGAATGATGTGTGGCTTCACAGCCAGGAAGAGAACATCACTTCTGCCTACTGTCTCTTTGTTGCTGGTGGTAAAGTTGACACCTAATTTCTGTATAAATGACATTTCAGTACATTATTGGCTATAAGAGTACATGGATTTTATTTCATACAGGCAAAAAATAGAAGCATAACCAAAATTCAACATATGAAATTGATTATTTATACCCATTACTAAAGCCAACCTACCCTCAGTCCCTGTACAGTAGGGAGATCTGTGTCTGGGGAACTGGCTGTGATTTTGTGGGTGGCAATCACGCCTTAAAATGGGAAAAGGTCCAGAAATAAACTGAATGTCTAGTGTCTGAGTGCAATCAACATCCATCAACAACAAAAGTCAAATCCAAATTACACAGACATGGTAAAATTATGATTAAAAGCTCACCTGCAGCTGTGAAGCCTCTCACCAGAGCGTGGGCCAGCTGGCCTGCCCCTATGAAACCCACACTCATTCTACCTGTTCGGGCACAAAGATGAAAACTTTACCTGTAGCAGTGATGATTTATCTCAGCAAATACAGATGATTTTCTGAATTTAGCCCTCTAGCCTTTGTGCAGCTCTGCGGATGTTGTGCTGTAGCAGTAAACAAACTCTTACTTCCTTGTTAATCGAACCAAACATATCTTAATACATATCGACAATAGCCATTTAAATACACGGTAACAAAATCCCCAAAAAGACTTACGAAGAAACTGAGAAGCCTCTTTAATGGACGACTGAAAACAGCAACAGTTTTTCAAAAGAAACTTCAGAAAACCCTATCTGTCAACGTGGACCAGCTGTCTCGCGCTGTGCCGTACCTGCGGGGGGACAAATGACTGACAAGCGAGAGAGCCAATGAGCTTACGGCTTTAGTTTCACGTAACACGTTGGACCAATCATAGTTGTATTAACAATAACTTTGGGGCGTTTTCTTTAACCAAGAGAGCCTGTTGCATCAGGTTGTGTCGCGGGGCAGAAAAGTTGATCAGGCAACATGTACTCTGCTATCATCTGCTGGCGAAAAGCTTGAAGGGCATGTGAAGACTCTTTTTTGGGAATGGAGACAGGCGTGTTATCCTGACCCAGAAAACCAACTTGTAGCCTAGTTTACAGCCTGAAGTAAGAAATACATTTTTGGCTTTTTTTCCCTTCTGGGTTTCTGTTAAGCTACATGTCGTACTCGTTTACCTGGCTCTCTTATGTCGACCTTTTTATACTTGCTCTTGATAAAAAAATCAGCTTCAAGATTTTTCACGCTGTGAAATTGTAAGCTTAAGCTTAAATAAAAGTGTGGCAGTCCTTAAAAGCTGTCACAGGCTACAGATAGATCACAAAATTTGAAAATGGCATGCTGTTTTGATTAAATCGAGCTGTGAATCAAGTGTACTTATCTTTTACAGCCAAACTACCAATTTGAGTTTTGATTTCAACCTTTAACATCACACAAATGAGTTTGTTTTACAGTTTTACAGGCCTAGCTAAGTCATCTAAGGTTGAGAGTAAGGTTCACATGTCAGCAAAGACTTGTTTTAATGAAGCAGAGGATTCAAGAAACAAAAAGACCAACAAAATACGCTGTTTTATATTTTATTAAACATGGAATATGTCTTATTTGGAATCTTCTAATACCAAATAATTAATTTAATACTGTTGTAAAAATTTGATCTAAATGCATCCATGTGTCAGATGCATTTAACATTCAGTGGATAAAAGGAAAAACCTCATAAATTTGAACTTTTGGCATTACACAGATGATAACATGGATACAAGTTTGAAGGAAAACAAAACAAAACAAGAAACCCTAAACAAACAGTAAAATGGCTTGACCAAACCAAAAGCTAAGTTCAGTGCATACTGTAGACTTAACATATGCTATGCATCTTAATAAGAAATATTTTCATCCACTTTGGTGTTGAAATCCATTTTAATACATTAAAACATATATTAGATTCTAATACTTAAAAAAATGTTAAGTCTCTTGAAGACTGACTTGACACAACATTGTTCTGAAATAATTCCCAAATTCCCATAGGTCCATCCTGTATGCAACCACCAAAGGGATTTGGGGAGGAGGGATGTATTTGGTGTTTCCCAGAGTCTTCAAAGGTGCTGAGATCAGCTCGTCGGCGCACCTGGCACACTCTCCCTGGTAGGTCACTGCAGAACTTGAGAGAGAGGCCTTTGCAGTATAGGGTTATACTGTCAGTTTGTTGCATACAGGCTCAATTCTAGACAAATACTGATAATAAAAAATACCACACATGCTACAACCATGAATCTTTATATCCAAGGGAATGAGTCCTTCACACAGCCCACACTGTGCAGAGCATGCGACCATAGAATTTCTTTATTTGTCTCTGCAGCTAAACAATCTTGAAGAAGGAGGCTTTTTTTAGACAGCAGAGCTGGAGACAAAGCGAATCCTCTGAGAGTAAATAAGATCAACGAAATATAAGATCAGATTGACGTTGGTGAACACAGCCACCACCAGCTTGCTGTCCCAAGGACATTGTCCACGCGGGCAGTCCTCAGGACGAGAAGTGGTGCCATACTTCTTGTCAAAGCTGTAGATGGGCCAGATCAGTGCAGTGCTGAGGTAGAGGATCACAGCGAAGAAGGTGTAGACAACCACAAACCGGTCAAAGGGGAACCGCAGGGCAGAGGTCCTCCCAGAAACTGTCAATACGATCACTATCACAGTGACAGAGAAGCAGAGGCTGTACACCACTACACAGTACTGTGTGGCAATGTAGAGATTGTACTCGCTGTCATTGGCCAGGGCCCCGAAAATAATGCAGGCCACAAAAGCCTGGACCACCTTGAGTAGACCAGACACAGTGGCCATGTAGCCCACCACAGCACCTGGCTTGGCTCGAGTCAGGAACACTTCAGCACCATAAGGGAAACAGCAGAAACAGGAGCAGACAGTGACAGCAATGCGGTACATTTGAACTTCACAACCCTCATCAGGGCACTCTGTTTGGAGGAAGTAAACAGGGTAGACTACCGAGGCAGTGATGTACATCAGCGTTGCCAGCATGGCAAAGGCCACTGTGAAGTTATCCCAGGATATAGGCATGCATGTGTGGAGACGTGTAATGTCCAAAGTGAACACAACCAATGTGACAGCAAAGCAGAAGCACCACACAAACATGCAGAAGGTCCCATAGTTGGCGCTGTAGCCTGCACTGTGGGACACAAGGGCCATTATGGTGCAACCAAGTAGCAACTGGCACATTCTAGCTGCGCCCAAAGGTGACAACACAGCTTTTTTGTTGAGGTAGTGTTCTCCAGTGGGATCCATGGTTTGTGTTTTCCCCCCAAGTGGCAGCTGTTTTTCTTGGAAAAGTCCTTGATGTCCAGTTCTCAGTGTGGATGTCCTTGCGGCCCACTTTTTTTTCGTCACAGACCTCACCCTTTCCTTGGTTGCCTTTTTATAGATGGTCCTTAATTACAAATCTCTGTAATTTTTCCCTGAACTTGCTTTGTAATTACAGCAGTATCTTTTAAGACCAAGTTACATCTAGACAATGTTATGTAGGAGTCTGTACAGTAGCTTGTAAATGTTAAAAATAATTAGTCAGAACTGGAGATGAGATATGTTTTTGATGCCAGTTTTTTTTTGTTTTTAATGTCTCTACAAGGCTTCACAAGTCTATAAACTATGCACATAGAGCATAGTTTGTGTTAAGAACACAACACTGATATAATTTTTTCAATTCTTTACTGAGTCCTAAACTTGTTTTCAGAGATTTAGAATTTGATTCTGGTCTTACTCAAAGCTGTGGTGTATGTCCTCCGAAAACTTGTTTCTTCCTTGTGTTCTCTCTTCAATCTCCAAGTTGCCAGTGCTTCAAAAGTTCAAAGTGAAGTAAAACTGAAAGCCTTTTACAAGTCAAATCCAGAGATCAATCTTCCGACAATAGCCCTCGGTCCCGAACAGGTGGACTAGATCTTTGTCCTGTCAGTCAAGTTCCATCACTTAGTAACTCTGTCCTTGTTAATTCTTCACTGCAGCCCCGTCAAAATCGTCAAAACCCTTGTTTCTGTCTCTTCTTTTTTGCCTTGCGATGTCTGTCCCCTGTTGTCTGTTGAGTTTGCTCTCTCACTCACATTAACGCACAACCTCTCCACCTTCCTGTATGTCCTGTGTGCATTCACTCAGTGGATTGCTAGGGGTAGCTGTTTAAACGAAAGTTTTGCCAAGCCCAGGGTTACAGGCCTCGCCAGTTCTATAAATAGGGGGTCTATATTCCACAGAGGTTGGGAGGCAACATGTGGCAGGCAGTATGGGAGTCGTATTTCTAGGGAGCACCCAGAGAGGCTGAGTCAGAGCTCCCACAGAAAGAAACTGGCATTTATGTGCAGTGTAATGACAGGGAGGGAGACTCAGACTCCCATTAGAGACAGAAATTACATACAGCTCTAGAGGAATGATTATGCTTCAGTAATGACAGATCTAGAGCGATGTATGTCAGAGGGAAATGAAAATGGATTAGTAGTTACTTAAAATACTTCAAACTGTGATATTAGTGTACTGTGATTTTTTATTTACAGTGTGCACAGTGATTCTGGAAGAAAGCAGCCACCTAAAATAGTTTTTTAAAATCTTTGTGGTGTCAAATTGTAGACTGCTGGTCAAAGGTTTTTGAACAATCTTAACAACATAATGTTTTTGTTCAATCCTAAACAATAAATTTTTGGGAAAACCCCATGTTTAAAGGACAAGGCCTAAATGAAATTAAAATTTTTCTAGCTCTGACTGGATTTTTTTTATCTTGATCACTGTATTGTATTTTGAAGTTTTAAAAAGCTTTGATAAAACTGCATTTTAATTTGCATTTGACAAGAAACAGGAACCTGTTCATAATTAAATCTGCACTGATTTTTATGTTCAGCTTCAATTTAGTTTAGCAATGTCTGGTGAATTCTAATATTTCCCTTTTAACTGTTCTTGTCCTTCTTTGCCCTTCCAGATGTGAATGTGGTTGAACGATTGTGCAGTATTTTGCTCTCCATGTGCAAGCAATTTTATTTTCCCTTAGTAAAAGGACATTGTGCATCCTAAAATCATAAAAGTCTATTAAAAAATAGAGACTAGTCCTCTCAGCCATTAGACTGAACAGAGTCAAGCTTTTGTAGAAGGCAATGACAATTTTTTGAACAGTTGTATATGTATGCTGAGGGGTGATCCTTTTACTAGAAAAAAGTCAGTTATTTCTAAAAATTCTCTTGCAGCTTTTGTGCTGTCTCAAGGATTAGCTATTTAGAAGAGTGCTGTTGTATCCCTTGCAAAATTTAAATCTAGAAAGTAAAAAAAACAAGGTTTATTGTTGTTCTGTAGTAAAAGAAAGCTAGAGAAAGTTATTTGAAAAAGTCAGTCAGCTCTCTTTCATTACCTCCCACCAACAATGTCATGTATGTATCTATTCCACAAAGCAATCTTTGAGAAAATAAGACAAATTTATCACATTTCTAGAGAGAATTTTTCCCCTTCATAAATTTTGACTTTCAGATATGATTTTAGTGATGACTGCTTTCAAGTCTTTGGATTTCTATCACTTGAAATCCTGTGACACAGCTTAGGGCAGTGCTTTTACACCATCCTATGGTTTTCTAGCTTTGGCTGTATGAGAAGCGACATTCGTTCGCATCCTACTTTAAAACAATTTTTTGTCCAAGATTGCTTTGGAAAAAAGACACACTGATGATAATGTTGTCATAATATGGTCATATTTCAAGACTGTATTTGGCACTTTAAAGTGGCTCAAACAAAGAACATGGCATACTTACATCTACAACATAATCAGAGGTTGATATGGCTGTGTAAGGATGGCTGTAGCTCAGCAGGTAAGCAGGGTTAGCACCTTGATCTCTGGCTCCTCCACGTGACGCATTCGCCTTGAGCAAGACACTGATCCCTGATTGCTCCAGATTAATTAAGCAAGAAAAAGCTCATCCGATAAATACCTATTGTCTGATTGTCATAAAGAAATTGAGTGTATCAAACAAAAAGACACAGTTAAAGAGGGACAACGTTTTTATTTTGCCGAAATGAATATGGTGCCGGGCCTTAGGTGATGAGTGTTGCACACAATAGAACAGGAACAGAGACCTTTGTTTCTGCAGGGCCAATAACTGTATTATAGTTGTTTTAAATTGGAATTTATCAGTTCATCATTTCCTATTAGTTTTGAGTCATTATCAACAAAATATATTCACATTTTAACATTTCTCAAATACCTTTGTCCGTTCAGGAATATTTTTGAGATTGTCCACATTTCTTAAAATATAAGGCAAGACTGAACAGGTAAATAGGTTAAGACATTTAACCATCAGATATCACCATGAACTTCTCAAGTTTAATGTGTTAAGAACATTTTTTTTAGGTTACAAATTTTCCTAAATTTTCTGTTTAAAAATGCAAGTTATATTATTTATAACAGATAGCTGAGCCAAACAAACTTCTAAATATATTTCAGACATTTTCTTGAAAAAAAATAGCCAATTTCAAAATTGAAAAGTAAAGAAAAAAATAGGTTTACATGTTTGAGCTCTTAGGCTTATTATATTGGCCTTTGTGCTGTGAGTGTGATATAGGAATGAGAAATGTGTAAATACTACAGATACATATTGAACTTTTGGAAACAATAATAATAAGAAGACTTACAGCAATTTTTACTTTGTAATATATGTAATGTGTCTTTTCTTTTAGGTCTGATACAAAGACATGCAATCAACACAAAGAGAAAAAACAGCAATGTATTTACAATTTACAAAGAATCACTTCTCTGTGAAAATAGCACTTATAAATATGATTTACATAACAAAATAAATATGTAAATTACCAATGTAGCTTGAGTTTTTTTTCCTGTTAAAAAATATGTTACAGAATAAAATTACAATTAGTAATACCTTTCTTTTTCTGGTGTGATGCGAAATAGAGGTCCTTAAAAACATTTATAAAGACATCATTACATACAACATTGTCATTATATTAAAAAGTGATCTCTATTATGAAATATAAGAAGGGAGTTACAATAGTGAACACTTGAAAGAACCTATACAAAAACTCAAAAAAATATACAATACACGATATTTGTCTCCCTTTAAATGTCCATTGCATTGATCTGAGGGTTACTGAACTACTGAGGTGATTTGACATGAATGTGTAGCCTATGTTTAGGTTTGAACAGTCCTCTTCTGATAATGTGGCCTGCAAGAGAGAGGTATAAACTAGATGTAATGGCACTGTGGTGTCTGTGTATGTACTGATAGACCTTAAAGTGTTTCCAGGCTCACTTTAGCACCGCAATCAGTACCAGGCAACGAGTAAGGGGGGATAATGGCATCTTCACAACTGTGGAGAGTGAAAATATGCCACCAAAATTTCATCACTGTCATGAATGAGTTACCTCCACTAGAGATGTTATAAGAGAGCCAACCAACAACTTAAAGCATTTTACATAGAACGGTCTGTAATGCCAGAGATTACAGTTACATGACATATGCTCCTCCTTCTCCCAAGAGGGCAGTAGTCTACTTTAAAACAGTCACGCAGGGAGCATTTCAAGCCAGTTGTGTTTGCACTCTGGATAGAGATGTTAAAAAAGACATGATTGTAAAACCTGATGTAGCAATAGTAGAACTAATTGGAAAAATGCATTTTAAAATCTATTTTATGGCTAAATCAACAGCATTTTAAGTAATTGTTTTAGCAGATTGGTGCAGCTGTTCTATGCATGCAGTTTTTGTGTTCTGGTGACATTAAAAGTAATGTTAATTCTCTAATTTTATTCACTTAGATAGGGTCCTGCATGGGGGCAAAGCCAAGATGGCTGCTGACCAGCAGGACTTGTTTATAGAGATTTTTTTTTCTCTCAAGCTGATTATCCCAATAATATACAGTGTGTGTATTTTGTTCTCTCTTACTGTTTCTTCCATTTCATTTGCAAGGAAAATGTCATATATTTGTCTGTTTGCATCTGTAAAGTTTCTGTGTGTAGGATTTATTTGCATCTAGCGGTGAAGTTGCAGAGTGCACCTGACTGATTATCCCCCTGCTCACCGTCACCCTTCAAGAGTTTCTGCCATGCTCTATAAATAGACACCCCCAGATCCTACACACAAGAAATTTGATTTCAGGAGCCTGATGATTCAAAGAGGACGTTTATTCAAACTAGTCTTTTACCATTAGTTGATTAGAGGGGTGTTGCTGTCAGTTGTCTGTCTATCATTCTCGCTCTTGTTTTAGAGATAAATACTGCTCCTTTCTGATCCAGTGCTTTTCTTGCCCCACAGTGAACCTGTTTCTGCCTGGATGTTTTTGTGTGTGTGTGTGTGTGTGTGTGTGTGATGAGATGTTGTTAAAACCCACCTAAAAATAGCTTAAACAAAATAATACCCTTATATACTCTATAGTGACTACATATCAATAACAGCATCCTTATGTCATTGTGGCGTTTTTTTTAACAATGACTTAATATGATCGATATAGAAGGATGAAATTATATTTAAAAAAAAACAGAACATCAATGAGCATCCTTAAAACTGGATTACATTCGTGATTTTTTTTTCTTTTACAAAGCAAAAGATAATTTAGATGGAGAGTAGCAGAGAGTAATGCCTTGTTACAGTGGCATGTTGCCCCCGTACTTGTCACCAGTTGTGAGGAAAGGGATTGTGGCACAAATATAAGCCTCTGTGTTTGACTAAGGCTTGGACTTAAGTAAACAGGAGGTCAGAGGGATATCGACTATAGGTAGAATGGGGTATTTGGAGGTATCAGGCGTGGGAGACTGGCCAAAGTGACCAGCCAACCCTGCTAGAGTTTAGCAGGGAAATACTGTGTGTGCGAGAGTCCTTTTAGCTGCCGCTGCTGAGCATGCCCAGTAGCTTGCCGGGGTCCATGCCCTGCTGCTGGGCCATCTTTTGCACATCAAAGCCCATGTGCATGAGGAATTGAATGACGTTCATCTCTTGCCCTGTGAACTGGTCTCGGATGGTGGGGCAGGTGGGGTTGCAGTGTGGCCATGGGCAGCTGTCAATCAGATGTACAGGGCAGCCTTTGGGTGGAGCCTTGTTGTTCCTGTTGTCATTGAGGCTGCGGTCCCAGCAATGCAGCGCACGGGGCAAGGAAGTGCCTTTGACCTGGATGTCAATCCAGTAACTAGAATGCAACACAAGAGGGCGCTGTAAGCTCACAAGTACAAGATCTGAAACAGAAAGTTTTATATCCTCTTACAATCACACACAGGATATAGTGGATATACTCACCTTCTGGTAATAACTTCATGTGATAGGCATGCTGGAGCAAACATGGCCCTGAAAATAGAAATTAGAATAAATACATATATCAATCTAAATCCATGCTAGAGTCCTGCCTAATAAAACATCCTATAATGCAGAGATTTAGCCTTACGGGACATCTTTGAGTGTGTTCCTCAGCTCAATGCCAAGGTTTTGGATGTAGCGCCACTGGCCTTCCTGCACAGGCTGGCCTGTTAGCTGTATGTTGTCCACTGTCAACTGGGCCTCATCAAAAAGCCACTGGACAACAAACACAGGACCTTCACAGGAAAAGATTGGAAAGATTGGAAGATATGTAATTACTCAGGCATGGACCATGCAGATGTTTTGGGCTTGCATGTTGGGGAAGCGCACTAACTTTGGCATGTACAGTATTTGCGCTTTACTCAGTACAAAATGAGATAACCCAAACTCACTTTTTATTGATGGGAAGACTCTATATCCAAAGAAACAGTTCCACTCCTCTCCTTCATGGCTTTGTCTACACCTCTCTGGTACCACTCCGCCCCAGTACCTGATAGGGCAGGTTAGAAGGACAGACATTAGCAACCTGATGAACTCATCATCGCACTAAAATATTCCACCTAACAAAATGCCGACATGTAATGATAAAAATCACTGGCTTCCATACTTGATGCCTCTCTTGATGGTCTCTGTGGGGGCACAGCTGGTAGTGTCCACGCAGTCCGTGCAGTGATACTGCTTGTTGTCCAGGAACCAGCCAGAATCAGACAAGCCTCGCACTTGGATCCCAGTATGCCCCAGTCCCTCCAGCATCTCAGCCACACGATCTACGTTCAGAAGGACACCAGTGCCACCCGCACTGCATACATAAAAATGACAAATTCTTATTAGTACCAACAGAGCAATAGGAATTCAATGTAAAAATTTTTAATTTGAAATCATAAGCAAAATGTTCGCACAAAAACATACCTGCTTCCTGCTAATAGGAGAACTTTAGCATTGTCCAGACCTTTGTTCAGCAGGTCCTTTACAACCTCCTGAATGATCAGGGAGCCCATGAAGGCATAGCCACCTATACACACAACACAAATAGAGCAGAACTTTAAAATATAATTTTTTTGAAAGAGGTTTACTTATTTTTTGGGGGGGATTCAGTAATGTCTTACTCTGCTCTGTTTTGGCTGTAGCGCCGCTCCACACATCGCTGGAGCAGTACGGGATAAACCTGCATGACCAACGAACAGTTAAATTTTATGGGCAGTTGGCAAAATTGAGCTTTGATAAACACACAAACATGACTCAACTTACACCATGTTGGCATTCCACCAATGAGGGTTTTCCTCAGGCAGTGGAGACAGGATTCCCGTGCCTGCAGAGACAGATCAACATGTATCATTAGCTATGCCGACACTCCCACGCACATCCTCTTCTTCCTCATCATGATTATCACACGGATTACAGTTATTACACTGCAATGAGAGAGGGAGGCGCCTCTGTTCCTACAGCAGCGGGCGCCAGGTAAACCTATGCCGCAGCTACATTATGACGGGGTGTCGGTTGCAATAACACTGCAGATGAGCGCAGATACATCCGATCCTTTTAATTACTGAGACATTTCAGTGGGATCTGGGTACTTTTATCACCGTGTTAGGGGTCAATTTGCTGCAGGTGGAGTAATAGTGGTGCTTATGGTTCGCAGCAAACGATACAGACTAGCTTAGACTGACCTGTTTTAGTTTGGGGCCACTTGGATGAGCTCATCAGTCTTCTCATGGTCTCGTATCGGCTGTCACAGTTCTCCTTGTTGAAGCAATACCAGCCGCCTGGACAAAAAACGCATGGAAACATGGATAATTTCTCACATAAATTGTCTATATTTATTTCTGCATTTTGATTAGGACATGACAGGAGAAAAATAATGAAACTAATGGAATTTGTCCTTAATACTGACCCTCTAAGAATATCAACCACCGTCTGCTGCCTCGAGATTCTTTTAGGTAGTACCTACAAGAGATGAAAGCATTTTAAAAAAAATGAAAAACAACACATCATATGCTGGACTAACCCATGCAAATATTAAAAAAATATATTTTGATATGATTCAAAATTCCTCAAGGTTTATTTTACACTGCCTGCATAGCAATTTAAGTAAACACAGATAGATAGAACCACATTCCAAAATTTTGATTCGGTGTTCACTCTTCAGAAAGATGAGATAAACACTGAAAAGTTAAAACCCTCACTGTATCTACCATCACATGACGGTATCCAAGCATGAAATATAAACACTTTCAACATCATCGCTTTCATCCTAACAAGGATGTCTTGTTTCTTTGTTGATTGCTATCTCTTAAAGGTGGCAGAAAATGTCAAAAATTAAACTCCATCAACATAAATTCAGGGAGTGCACAGGGGAGAACAATGAGGTTGTGTGTGCTGTAACTGATATAGTGACCAAACAGGAGATGAACATCATCTTTTCCCCTATCCTGTTTGTACTGCAGATGTCAGTAGATTGTATTCGTCATATTTAATGTAGCATCATCATCTCTTCATTCTGAGCTCATCATTCCTCAGTAATGTCCTCACACACAACATGGATTAAATCAATGCTTTGACCCAGAGGAATGATATGATAAGAGATCTGTTGATAATAACACAACATTTGGTCTGTATAGACGTCAACTCACAGTCCGTCTTTTGTGTAAGACCCACATACGTCCATGAAACGGCCCCGGAAAGGTACCCTGGATTAGGACTTTAGAAAGAAGCGAATGTAAGAGATATGTGTTGTATGTACTGAGCCCAGAAGAGGGCAATGCTATCATGATTCTCCCATGCTGTCAAAGGCATTAATGTAAGAAGCATCATCATCCTTTCTTTAATTTGATTTATATTTAAGACTTGGAAAAATAAATCATAAATGAGGCAAATTAAAAGATTTTGGTGTGTAAGCGAAATGCACCAAATGTGCTTCTTTGACACTGACAGATCTAGTTTGTTTTTATTTTTAATTCAATCAGTATCCACCCAACTTTACCAATGACTAAACTCAAGAGATTGCCAGAAACATTTCAGCAACTTTAAAGAAAACAGACTTGGCTGAGGCTCTGAGCTGTTTGCTCAGACACTGAATCACACTTTGGCTGCAGTAAATGTCTTGTGCTATTATTGTGAGCTCAATAAAGGCTGAGGACACTCTACTTACTACTTCCAAACAACAAAGTGAAGGCAGGCTTGGCAAGCTGAACAAGCCAAGAGGGAAAGGCTCTGAAACAAGTGCAACCAAATCACACATTTCCACCTTCCCGTCTTGTGAATGTTTTTCTCATTGTATCCTGGTTTATCTGTAACTGTAACAACACCTCTCTTGAAAACACTGTTAGTAGGTGATGGATTAGCATCCCAACTGACAACAGCCACTGTGGTGAATGAAACGGCCATCTGCCAGTAACTGTCCCCTGCTCCCGTTCTCATGCTGCGTCTCTAAACGGCTGAGAGCTTTACGGGACTAACAGACAGCTCTGTCTACCACTTTGGGGTTTAACAGGAATTAAACAGGATAGAAAATCCATAAAGAGACATGTATAGCAAAATCCCATTTCAGTCAAGCCTGCCCATCACTGAACTGGTCCCAGATAAATTCTTCTGCACAATGGCAGACACTCGCTGAAACCTCCTGATGAGGCACGGACATCATTAACACTTAGGAATTTATATAATAATGGAAACTGCTTATTCTAAAAAATAATGTAAAATAATGAATAAACAGTGATTTCCAATGTGGCTATATTACTGATAAATCTGGGACATGCAACTTGAATACCGTTCTTCCATTAAAAACTTTTTTCTTGAATGTGATATACTATGTGTGAGACACAAGTGAAGTTCTCTGGTCCTTTGGCCTTGGATTTAAACAAATTGTCATGTAAAGACATGAGGGAATATAAAAAATTACACTTTTAACAGCTGCCATTTATTCAATTCATTCCCAACTCACAATTATTTATGTGAGAATCTGTTTACATGTAATTTCACTCATAGAAACCAAAATGAATAGAAATGTCTTGAGTCTTTACATTGTTTATGTATTAAATAGCGGAAGCGCGTTGGATCTGTTGGATATGCTTTTAGTGCCATGGCTTATCCTGCTTTAGTAGAGAAATTATGCAGGCACTCCTACTGCCAAATGGATTTCTGCTTAGCAATGTCAACAGTAAATATCATTTGAAACAAATGTAGAGGTCCATTGTTTGCTGCATGAAGCACATAACAAAGTAATTTACTCAGAAACAAGCTATTAACTTCCAAGATCTGCTGAGAGCAGATTGTACACGTTTTACAGACAAGTCGAGAAAACATACCGTTAAACGTTTATAAAGACACTATTCAACAGTATGCCCACTGGGTGCAATCATCAGAGAGATGGGCGGGGGTCCGAAACCTGAAATCTAAACTTTCTGCGGAGCAAATCCTGCATTCTAATTTGAAGCAAAGGAAATGAAGCATAGGCCATGTGGCTATCCGCAAATTTCACGCTTCGCTGACGCAAAGCAGCTGTCTATCTTATCCCTACTGAACCTTATTCTGCTCTCTTTTTCATTGTGTCGCCATTTATTTTATCATATACATTCTTTTTTTAGTTATAGAAACTTAATTTTGTACATTTGCAATTGGGCTAACATTGAGAATATTTGTGGGAACTCCATATTGAGACGAGCATTACTGTCCTCAGGCCAGAAACATGAGGGTTACTTTGGGTAGCAGGATGACCAGCAGGACGGGGTGCGACATGCTGAAGTAAAATAACAATTCCCACCAACTTCGGAGCACACTGCTGCAAAGCTGACCCTACTCTGATCGATGCTCCAGTCACATTAAGGTCTTTATTTATCACATTTTACACGTGTATTGTCAGTTGTTACATACCCCGCGGCACTCCCGTCGTTGCAGGTGACTGATGTATTCTCCAAAAAGTTCAGCTTCATGTCGTAGTCGAGCTTCTGCGCCGAGCACGGGTAGAGGGATTGCGCAAGGTTCTTCACCTGTGTCATGAAGTTATCCATGTTCTCCTCCACGGCGGTGAAATCCAGAGGGAAGCTCTCCGTGGTGTCACCCCGGTCCGCTCGGTACGTGGGAGGAGGTGGTGCGCGTCGTGGTTGTGGGTTGCGGCCACCCCGGAACCTCCGTGCGCCAAGAGCTCCGGACTGCATCAGCACCAGCAGCACCACTGATGAAACCATTCTGATCGCTGTCATCTTGTCCCCGCTTTAAATGTCTTTCCTCCAAATGCAAAGTCTCGTCGGAGAAGCGCAAAATTTTACCGATGGTGTTGATGAGGAAACTTCAATTACGCACGGGCTAAAAGACGCCAGAATACTTGTCATCCGTTCCCAGAAACGCATAAATGTGATGTCTATTAAATTAAAAAACTAAGTTTAAAGTCCTCTGTGATCAGTCACAGTCTTCCGCAGAAATTATCTGGATATATTTCAAAACTTGTTTGAAAATCTATCTGGCACTGTTCAAGCGCTGCTGGACGAAGCGCACAAGCCTGAACGACAACACTCGTGCCATGCTCTTGTATTTTATTCAAACTTTCCCCCCTTGTGTGTCCCTCCAGCCAATCGCAGGAGCGGGGCAGGACTCGGGGCATGATCAAGCGTGGCAGACTACCCCCCTTTTAATTTATAGAGGGAAAAAAAATGTCCATGCGTTGGTTCTTTTGATCCGCGATGTTTTATTTGATGTGGTGGCTTTTATTGGCCTTGAAATGCCCATTTCCCATTCCACCACAAATTTATGAAGTGAGAATACGCATCTTGTTACACACTTGCCTGAAAATCAAGTGGTGGAAAAAACAAAAGATAAAAGTCATGTTCAGAATTATTATTATTATTATTATTATTATTATTATTATTATTATTATTATTATTATTATTATTATTATTATTATTA
>JAPZDY010000009.1:9785682-9805011 GCA_029783645.1 Ctenochaetus hawaiiensis | reverse complement strand
TATTATTATTATTATTATTATTATTATTATTATTATTATTATTATTATTATTATTATTATTATTATTATTATTCACCCATGTTTATAGCAAATAGAGGTATGGTACTGTGATATTGTCCATCATCCTCTCATCTTCCACCCCAAAATAAAAACCACACATACTTTTTTCTAACAATCACTCTCAGACCTTTTGAGTTTCTCATGTTTTCTTAAGGTTTAGAAAAAAGGGACTTGGACACTTGTGTTTTTTGTTTTTTTGTTGAAATCCAGACGGGGCTTCCAAAGATCAAAGCAACCATCACTCTTTCTCCCCCTTGTCTCGCCTCCTCCCTCCCTCTTCAGTCGCTTCCAAACTTTCCTGGTCTACTGTATATTTTAAGTCGAGCAGAGCATCCTGATGGTAAGCCAGCTTTTTAACACAGGAATGTCTCGTTACGGTTGAGGTAGACTTTCCTCGAACAACCTCTCATTTTAAGGACACACAGAGGCCTGCAGAGCCAAAGTGATTAATCATCACGGTAGCACTTTATGATGGTATTTTAGTGATTTTAGTCTTTGATCAAGTGCATACTTAACATATGAAGCAAAATAGTTGGAAAGTTTGGTTCCACTAACTACTAATGCACACCCTTGCATCACTAGTTTTCAATAGTCTACATGTAAGCAAAAAGCTGCTGTCAGAGCGCTTGTAGGAAATTTATCAAAGCCGTGAGCGTCAATTTCTTTATATATAAGTTTTTTTTTTGAGTGCTATAAGTATACTTCATTGTCCAAGTTAAATTAGACACACTACTCTTCAGGGACTGGAACTTTTACAAACTTCTGTGGCTTAATTAGTGTCTGACTTTCATTTTAAGATCAGAATTATTACTTTTCAATTAATGATTCAGTATTCGTGTTTAGAAGAAGATAGCTAACAATGGTTTCCTGAGGGAAACTGTGTGTCTCGAAACAAAATTATATATTTACTTGGCCCATATGCCATAAAAATGTTGGCTTCCTGCAAACCATGAATATGCTGAATTTACATTTCATACGTACTCTGGCAACATGTCTACTGTACATTTAAAGGAGACTTAGCTCAGATTACATGTTTATAAGTTGACTTTGCCATCAGAAGGAGAAAGGGATTGTGTTGCCTGAGCAGCAGACCACTTCTTTTTCCATTTCATTGAACAAAATAGGTATTTTTAAGGACACAGTGGGAAATTTTCAAGCAGCGTTTGTGATGACAAATATTTTAAAGGTATTTTAAGCCAAAACAGAAACTTTACCTGACCCTCGCTAAATGGTTTTTGTGCCTAGCCATAACAAAAGTCACAGTACAAACCCAAAGTTAAAACATAAAAATCAAGCTTAAAGAAATGTTAAGTTTAAACATATCCTTGGTTTGCAGAAATGTACAATGGCAACATTATTTTGGGGATTTTGTTGTCTGACATTTTAATATCTATAACTCAGGTGTAAAGAATCGATTCTGACATTTCAAAAGATGCTCAGGCATGTCCTGAACCCAACAACATACCAAGTGTAAAACTGCTTCACGTCTTCTCAGAAAAAGAAGCTCTAGCACCTCACTGTGCCTGAAAGATGTCGAATTATTCTGGACCAGGTAAGATGGATATGAAGTCACCAGCTGGACTGATGGTATTCATTGGGAACTTCAAACAGATGCTCGTATAGATTAAAACATGTGGTAGGGCCCAGGAGGAGAAGCTCTGTCACAGATTGAGCCTTGTCACTTTGACCCATACCTTCCCGTTTTATCACACGTCATCCCCAAAAATGTAACCCTTAAATCACTCGCAGATGGACGCTGGCCTCTGACACACACACTACCATGAAGAGATGCCCTGACGGTATGTCGAAATGTCTTCTGACCCAAATGAGTGAGAAGTGGGAGCTGCAGATGCTCAAACTTCAATTGATCTAAAAGTGTAGATTCAGAGAGTTAACATGAGGGATTCTATGTAAACATTTATCAAATGTCTCAGTTAGATAGACAGAGTTAGGAACACTGGTTATCTTTGCTACTGTTGCTGCACAGGGGTTTGTTCTCTAAAGTGCACCTTGTTTGAACTCCAAGTGCTAAGCCTTTCTGGCTTTCACTGATAATTCTCTCTCTCCCTTTTTCCTTGCCTCCCATCGTCAGTGTGTAGCGCAGACACAAATTTAACCATGCAAGTCTGAATGGATTAATCCTAGATTTAGGTCATTTGAAAATGACCCAGCTGTTCTGATGGCAGTCCCTCAGAAGTGCCCCCATAGCTCCTGTGGCCCCCACCCCAACTCCAGGCCTCCTGTGAAAGTCAAAGCTTGTCTTTCATCTCCGATCAGTTGCATGTGCCCTCACAGATCCACAGGTTTTACTGCTTAAGTCTGGGCTGGCAGCATTGATCATGTGACCGTTGCCTGCCTGGCGTTTAGACACATCATAGCTGTGTGAGCGCTCTCTGTCTGCACTGCCTGCCAGTTCTGCTCACACATCCCCATCATTCGTCTCCCCATGCCTGTTAGTTTTGATTTGCACATGCTGTTGTCGAGGGTCCATCCGTGATCATCAAATCCTGCTAGTTGGAACTGTTAGGTCAGGTTACATCAAAGAGATCAGGAGGGATCAGCCTCTTGAAAGGGACAGGCTCTGGCTCACATCATCAGAAACAGGTGGAGGTCCTCATTGGGAGAACAAAGGAGAGATCACCATCTATAAAACTTTTATATTTCACAGAAGAGTTTCTTTAAATTCCTTTAAATTGCCACCCTCTTCTTAACAGAGAGCACAAACTAAAGAGCTGCAGCATAAAACATATGATATCAGGTTAGAGATTGTGGGACTCAACCACAGCACTAAATCCCATGAAGGTCACAAGCAGCAAAGCCTGAGACTTAGTGGTATTATGGCCACAAAGTGTTTAAGTGTGGATATCTGTTAAAAGCCAGAGCCAAAAGGGAAGTGGAAATGTATGGAATACGACTCAGGTGATATGAATTAGTTGAAAAGTTGTTGAAATCCTCAGAGGTTTTGTGTATAATGTAGTGATCTTACTGTGTCCTGTGGCTTTTTACTGCTTTTTGAAAAAAAAGAAACACTGCACCAGACTGACATTTTAATAACTGCTTGTCTTAGCTAGGTAAGAGAAAAGTCATGATATTGCACTAAAAGGAGCAACATGTAAGATCTGGCCACCTGTCAAGTGCATATCTACCTTGGTAGATATCTCTAAAACACACTAAATTTAATTCTTTGACAAAATATCAGAACTGTTCTCTATTGGGAAGTTTGGTCAATTTTTGAATGGTTTAAGCTAAAATTCTTACATATATATTACATATTTCACCTTTTAAATAGAAATGTATGTATTATTCTTGCAAATACAAAGAATTCTTTAATAAATTGATCTGACTAATCTCAGATGGCTTTGACATTTTAGCCTTTTTGTGCCTGTGAAATGTTTTGAACCTGAACCTCTATTCTGTGTCACTTTGAGACAGAACCTCCAGAAGCAGGTTCCCTTAATTTCATGCAGAAACAAATTAAAACCAAGTGCAACATTTAAAGCTAAAACACGACATGTACAGAATTTTTGGGTGTTAACACACTGTGGCGTTCCTTTCATGTGCCCCATCACATGTTGCTGATATTACCCAGAGAATCCGTAAACAACCTTGATCCTGACTTAAGTCAAGAAGTACCATCTAAGAAGTGGATGTAAATGGGGAATAAGAGAGAGAGTAAAAGAGGCAGGAGACATCTGTCGAGCAGGCTCTCATTTCGTAAGAGGAGGCGGTCTATTGGTTACAGATGATGCCCTGTTTGATAAAAATGAGCTCTTTCAAGATAGGACAGCTTGCATTAGGGGTCTCTCTGGCACCAATGGGTAATCAAATAGTTTGGCTGACAGATCAGCTGTTTGTTGTCGATCTTTCATCTGAATGATGGTCACAAAATTGCTGCTGCTGCCTGTAAACAGTTATGTCACGTCATTCATAATAGTCAAGATGAATGTTTGTTTCTGTCTGTCTTGTCACGGTGAGTCTATGTGCATGTTTCGCATGTTTGCCTGCATGTGTTGGCATACCGGAAAGATGAGTAAAGAGGACCTGGATGTCTTTGAGATACCGGAACGTGAGTGTGCAGCTTTTTCTCCAAGAGTTTTCCATTCATGCCGAGTGCTTGAATCACCCTTTGCATTGCCCTCTGCCAGGTAGACAGTGGGGAGAGCAGAGACCAATTACTGTTGAAACTTGCTATTATTATCATCAGAGAGGCGGCAGCCCTCCTTCCTCTGCGCGTATTCCCATCTCTACTGAGACAGAAGGAAAATTGGGCTCTTTTGTCTCGGAAATGTTTATTTATGCCACAGATTTTTTGCCAAAGGACATGGAAAAACCCTTATTACAGGTCATGACAGTAGAGCCACAACACATTATTCATTTTCTGTCCTTTAACCTGGTAGTCTCTTAAGGGAAATTCTTTTGAAGTACACACCCTGCTGTAAAACATGGTCATTATTCAATTATGTGAGAGCTGTATTTGAAATAGTTTTGAAGCTGTAGCCCTTAAAAATACATCATCAGAGCAGTTCACAATTACCATTATTTTGTATATTTTTGTTTTATTTTGGTTTTATAAAGAATTCAAGCGTGAAAGAGACAGAGTTGAATCTGATGTTGGGTCAATATCAGTGCCATTTTGGTGCCAGTTTTTCATACAGAAAAGATTAGTCCTAAACCATTTTCACAAATCAACCCAGTACAAAGACCACAGAATCAGGTCTGGACATTATGTGGCGTTGCCCTTCACACATTTAGCACACAACGAGGGATTAGTCATGTCAGACATGTTCTCAAATACTCCATTAGGTTTTGGTTGGGTTAGACCCTGCAGGAGACATGACGTGATTTGTTTATAACACTTAGACAATAGCTGATGAGGCTAATGATGACTGTTTTTTTTTTTTTTTTGCAATGCTCTAAGTACTACACAGTTCTTGAAGTATCTGCAACATCAACGAAAAGAGTGGGACAAAATATACAGGCAAGAAAAAAAGCAGGTGCACTCTTTGGGTCTGTGTCTAGCAGCAGTGTTAGAACATTAACATGCCCACTCAATTGCTGTGACTTCCCTGGACAATGACCTGCTCTATTTGCGCATGAGCGCAACTGTGCATTACACGGATTTAGGATTAAGGAGCATGATAAAATCCAAGCCAAATGATTTGGACCTTTGCATTCACACATACAGCTGGATGGGTAAAATTTAAGGTTAGAAGTGCATGTGTGAAAGTGGCTCTGGACTTAAGGCAAAACTCACTGGAAATATCCACTTAAAAGCAATGTAGTCTTGGACTAGACTTAATCCCTCTCCAGGAAATCGGCCTGTGTTGTGAGTACACGGTATGCGCTTCCATCCACTTAACCGATGGGACACCATCAGCATATGATATGCGCCTCATTATTTTTGACACTCTCTTAACACCAAGCAGCCGTTTTCTTTTATCCTCCCAGCAATAAGATGAGGCTACTGTAATCAAAGAAGACAATGATCAGTGCCAGCCTCTTCGCCTGGTCTGGTACCTGCTTTGATGTCATATTTTGGTGTATAGCGGGCTGTGGTCGATGCCAAAGAGCACCCATAATCGCCAACTGTCTGACAGACTGCCTTTAATCAGAATGACATCACTCTGCTACTTGATTACTTTCCATGGGCTCTTCCAGGCCTGGGAATTTTCTCCCATGAATCTTAAATCATCATCCCTGCTTTTACACCCGCAGTCTTAAAATAAATGGCACATCTGAGACTTACATAAGCTTGTGTGGCATTCATACAGTATTGGCATTCAGAGCAAACAGTAGACTGTTAGCACTTTGAGGTCAGGTGTTGATCTGCAAGAGTCATTTCTAAGGACAAGATCCATTTGCTCTTTTTGAAGATTCTTTGAAATGCTGTACTTTTTGATGCCACAGAAACCAGACAGAGCTTAAGTAATGAGAAGAAGAAACATTAAAGGACAAAACAAAACAAGGAAAATACAAACAACTTTCAACTCAACATTTCCCCTCCTTGATTTTCCCTCCATGGGGGAGAGAGTAGTGATAAATTACAAGGCAGAGGCTGAAGTGTTTGCTTTTGGAGGAAACTGCTGTGTGAGGTAGATATTTTTAACCAACTTTTCTAGCTGGCAGCGTTGCCACTCTGCCCAATGTCGGCTCCACAGGACCGCTGTCTGTCTTCACCTGTAGGTCAGGAGCAGACGGCCTTTCCTCCCCACATCATACGGACTCTTCTTTAGATGCCCTGAAGATCAAGAGGTGTCTGCAGGTCTCTGACTGGAAACTTGAGTTTTCAAAAGAAAAAAACATTTGAAAGGATTAGCAAGTGTTTAGAGGGGATGTAGAGAGTGACTGCATATCTTCAAGCGGCTGAAGTGGGATAGACAGTACATAACTCATGAGGCTTCCAAGTCCGCACTGTTCTTTGATGTACGCAGATGCATACAGCACATATCCTCTTACAAACACCAGTGGGTATAATTATTATCCTGTGATCTAATTAGAATCATGGACCATGATATATTGAAGTCAACTTAAAAAAGGGGAGTACTACTTCCTACAAAGCCACTTAAGCCGTTGAAATCTGGGTGTCTTCCCGCAATGATCTCCTCTTTGCTCATGAGGTCACCTGTGGTCGGCCAGTGGAAACATTTATTCAAAACAAGATAAAGTATCTTTTTGGAAATATACTGCACTTACTTCCGTTTGTCCTGTGGCAGGAAGAACGTGGTCATTTGTGGGCTCAGGAGAGTGTTACTCAGGCTTTACTCACAAAGCGTGCAAGAAATCATCTTGTTTTTGTGATGACTAATGAGCATATTGCTACGAGCACCTTGTGTTATGTCTGTCTGGTTTTGATCTATTTATAATGCAACACTGGAATCAGGCTCTTATAGACACTCTCTGAAAACAAGTGGAGAAGGCAATATGTGAACTATATATTGATTATTTGTTCCAACTTTTTATTTTCACTGTAGGTCTCGAAGCTGGGAAAAGAAAGGATGTAAACAAATAAATAGTAGAACTATATACCAGGCTCTCCTATCATCAAATAAAATTCCTTAAGTGAGGACTTCAAACACAATTAAGGCAAAACATCAGGAGAATAAGATGAAATTCCAGCAAAGCAAATGCCCTCACATCTGGAGAACAGGTGTAGCCCTAATTCACATGTTTCAGAACTTTCTCCTTAATTTACTCATTTAAGAGTCCACAAAAATAGGAGCGAGTGGTTATGTTCTTCTGGATTTGATACAGGGAAGGATTGAAGTCCCTGGGAAAGCCAAAAGGCATGGTTACCCCTCTAAAAATGAAAGCACGACAGGCAGGTAGGGGAGAGGACAACTGTAATGTGTCTGAAGCGTAACCTGTTCTCCGGCCCTCGCTTTGAAACCAGATGAGGATCGGCTGTGGCCCTGAGGTCATTACACCTTCAAAGGTAATTAACACATGGCTTTTGTTTGGGCCCGATGAGCCCCAGATTATGTAGGTACAGATGGTCAGGGGGGCGGACGACAGATACTGAGAGCAAGGTGTGCGTCGATGTGCTTTCATGTCAGCAGGAAGTGCTTGACCCCTGGCCCCCTCCTGACCTCAAATCTAGCCTGTCAACACCACTTCCTTGAGTGCCCTGTAAAGATTAACATGTGGACAGAAACAGGAGCCTTTGGACCCCCGTGTGATGAGCAAGGGGACCCAGCTGGCATCTCTGCCCTGCAACACCTTTTGCCAGTTATGCTAATATATGGTTGTATAGGATCAAACGATTGTCTGATCTATAGGTCTTGTAGATGAAAATGTAACATCAGTTTTGTGGATACTGTAAGAGCGCAGGAGCAGGAGATCAGAAAGGTGTCTCTCGATGTTTGTCACCATCAGCAGGTTCATTTCTGCTCTTCTCTAATGATTTGAGCTTCTGTTTCACTTGTTGTGCTAAAAACTGCCACCTGGCGTATTTTTCAAGGTGGTAAATAGCAGCACTTTCCATTGCCATCAAAGGGAAGGAGGTCTTGCCTTGACCTTGGAGCCACTTTACCCTTTAACCCCTCTGATCTTTCTTCCAGTACAGTTACTACATGAACTCTGTGTAGAATCATGTGTGGAAAGGTATTTTTTGAGTGATCAATCTAAAACCACCACTCTATTCATCTGTAGTCAGATCTGTTTTGTTTTATAAAACAGAACATTAAAGGAGAACCTACACTAATTGCTTCTTTCTGAAAGAAGATTAAACCATTGATACCACTCTAACAATGCCTTTAAAGCTCACATATAAACATGTTTTATTTGGTTGTGTTAAAATTGCAATTATTTCCTGTTTTTTGGCAGAGGAAAAGTAACTTCTGAGACTCCCTACCGGTTTGATAGTAACTGATTTTAGCTAAAACATTTTTGGGGAAATTTACCCACTGTAAAGTTATGAAATTGTCATTCTTGTCATGTCATGTTAGCTGTTTTCATCTTTCCAGATTTTGGGCTTGGCCTGTTAGCTAGCTGCAGGCAGAATCTTTATATTTATTGTTCCGTCAAGTGGATTCAAAGTAGTATCAACTTTCTTATCTAGCTTATAGCAAGAAAGCCAGTAAGCATATTTACTGAAATGCTTAGCTATTCCATTAAGTTTGAATCACTCTAAATTGCTGTTTACATAATTTAATGAAATACAAAGCCCACATTATAAGGGAGGAGTAAAAGGTTTTAGTCACTGTTAAATAGTATCTGAACAACACATCCTGATTGGTGCTGGTGCAATGATGTTCACTAGATTATTTATTTATTTTTGATTGAGTCATCGTGAGCTTTTGATTCAGGATGACATCAGGGTGATTCAAAGGGCTGAGTAATGCTTAACTATGGGCCCACACATTTTGTGGACAAATGCATACTGTGATGCTGATATCA
The DNA here is from genome assembly GCA_029783645.1 of Ctenochaetus hawaiiensis. Lineage (NCBI taxonomy): Eukaryota > Metazoa > Chordata > Actinopteri > Acanthuriformes > Acanthuridae > Ctenochaetus > Ctenochaetus hawaiiensis. Next base: position 9,796,056 of record JAPZDY010000009.1, on the reverse strand, counting down.
TGTCGGCATGTAAGTGCATTAGAAGATGGTATGATTCAAATTCTCCACATCAGAGCACTAGAGAGCTCCAGATCTGCACAATTGGTGCCCCTGCTGCCATCAAACACATTCATATGCAGGGACATACATACACAGACATGGTGATTTCTACAGTTTAATATGAATTATCTCAAGCAGACACTTAGATCTGTGGGTCAGCAGTCCGTCTCAGGAGAGTGTTTGATGATTGCGTTTTATTGTTCCAGAAGGTCAAGATCTTCAAAGCTCTCCTTCTGTTCTCCACAGGGCACCCGGGCAACAGCTGTCAGAATACACTCGGCTTTGTGTTTTTATACGAGAGAAGAGGTAGGTCAAGCCCACTCACACAGAAATGTTTTTACTGGGGGGTAGGCACTCAGTGGACTCCGAAATATTGTTGTTCTGCCCTTTTGTGCTGGCGAGCAGGGAGCGTGTGAACCCTGTCGAACGGGACGTCACCTCTCTCAGGTATGACGCAGATCAAATAGTCTTTTTGGCATGATTCAGCAGTATCCCTATGTGAGTGAATGAATGTGTATGTGTGTGAATTGTTACAGACATAACAGATGGCCGCTTGGTCTTCAAGATCAAATGTCTTCTGTCTTTTGCTCCTTCAGTATACTGTGTTAGAGCGGTTACACTAAGGCAACAAATGTTGTTTTGACAGGTTTACACAGCAGAGGATTTGACCTTACTGCTGCTCCTGTTAGAAAATACCAACATACATATTGTTTTACATATTACTAGCTCCCCCAAAGCACCCCTACATTTTGTAGAAAGCAACAGTTTCAAAAAAAGGTAGGAAATCAGAGAAACCCTGAGGACGTTTTATGATGATACATTGCCCACAACAGGGAAGGTATTGGGATACAGCATATCTGTGATCCTGAAGATCTTCAAAACATCACAATGTTGATGCTACTGAAGAAAATCTAAATACTCCTTAAAAGACAAAAAGCAGCAATGTGACTATTAACTGAAGTGTGGTGTCAGTTTTACTGTATTTGACAACTGAGAAGAGATAAAACAAGGTACAAAAATGAGCACAGAGCTGTATCTAAGTGCTCTTTGAGACACACATACACATACACAAACTACAATTTGTCTGTACCTATTAATACTATTATTCCAATTTAAAATAGACAGAAACTGGCAAGAGGCTAAACTGGCAGAAATGAGAAAAATGGGAATTTATGTCAAAGAATCACTCTGGTAAGTCAAATTTGCAGGGAAACACATGTTTTAATAAAAATATGTACATTTATCATTGTAGTATCAAGAACATAACATATTGAAATCAATATTTTGTCCCACCCCTACTTTTGAATGTCATTTGCAAGCCACAAATACCATTACCCAGTGATCTCGAGGATATTTTTAGTAAACACAAGCCCCTTAGTGGGCAATTGAGGGTCTTTTTTAAGGAATTCAACCTGACAAAAACAAAGGTTGAGCATCTGTAAATGGATATAAGAAATAGTTGAACTACAACCATCACACATTGCACCATTTTGTTTACTATGAGCCCTTTAAAAAGACATTCTACCAAATATTTTCCTCTTGACAACTACCAGCACAGAATACAGTCAACAAGGGGAAAATGAAAGGAGTCTGTAAGTTAAAGCAAACGGCCAAATGAGAAAACTTTCTTCTAGCTCCAATCCAGTGATGAAGAAAAGCTGAGCCTGATGACAGCATAAGTGCCAGTGGTTTAGATCCACTGTGAATGCTAAAGTCCCCATCCATCTGCTGCAAAAATGGAAGCCAAAAAGGATGCAGTGATAAGATGTGGATGGTGTGGCCTGCTGTAGACTAGTTGACTGTTTTTCTGACCTCCTGCACCCTCTGGCTGACCACCCTGAAGCGCTGACTTTTTCATGCGTTTGCTGTGATGCCGTTCCACCCTTGTCCTTCCATCTTGACAGGATATCCATGAAAGACTCTCTCTTGCCCCCCTCCACCTGTTTTCACACCCAGCAAGCTGAAGAGGCTCCTTTTCATACTGTTGCTACGCATTTAAAGAGTCCAGTTGCTGAACACATAGACTCAACGGTCTGTGGTTTGTGCCTTTGATAGCTGGAATGCTGTTTTGGGCTTTCTTGGAAAGCAAGTGGTCAAAATGTACCAACCCGGAGCCAATTTATTTTCCAGCTTTACAGACATGCAGAATAAAAGTGGCTTTATAGTGGTGTGTCTCATCCTCATAGAGCCCACTTAAGAAAACAATTGTTTCCACTTAATCTGCTGTAATTTGCCCAGTTTGTCTGGTTTGCCTGTTTCACAGTATATCAGGAGTTTGTCACAACTGCCAAATAGTGTTTATTTTTTATCTGAATCGGTAAATACAATTTTAAAAAATGAGGACAATTCCTACTTTGTAGTAACAGATCTGATTTATGTTCCCCCTGAGAGAGCTGCCATCATTGAAGACAGTTGGTTTATTCAGTTTGCCAGTTTTCTTAAATTTGCTATTTCCAACATTCCCTAGCCTTTCCAGTTTTTAAGATGCCAAGAAATAACAAAATACAGATTACATGCAAATAGGACAGAAAGTTTGAATCAATTTATCAGTTTATCTTCTTTGCTACATCAGTGCAAACAGTAAAAGCAGCTGGCTAGACTTTTGTCATTTCATCAGATCTTTAGCGGAGCAACATCAGTGAACTCACTGGCGAGCGGGACACAGTTGCAGGAAGGGGTTCGTGCTCAAACAAAATGCTGTCACTTTGATCATTTCCTACTAGTCTTTGATCTCGGCACTCTTGAAAGGGCCGTTAATGATGTTTAATTGATTATGTAGAATGAACAAGCATGGTTTGCTCTCATATCATTCATTCCTCCCCTTTTTTGTGTGCTCTCTCCAAAAGAAGATCGCTCGCATGCCATATTGCCCCTTTCCTTTCTTCTTCTAAAACAAATAAAGACATCAAACATCAAAGCTGTTCTTGGTTAATAAAAGAAGACCTCAAATATTTTCCATTATGTTTGACATGGTTTTGGGTTTCGCCAGCTAGAGGAATAACAACAGGACGGAATAAAATGACGCGCTTTTTTTTGCTGTTGTTGCTCCGTTTCTGTGTTACAGAGGTTAAGCAGACCAAACTTGAGCCTGCTCTTTGATCTTGTTGGCTCTAATTATTCAAAGGTAGTCTTTCTCTCTTCCACTTCTCTTCCGAGACACAAGTCCCCCCGCTCTCTCTCTACTGTCCCTTTCCACCCTCCTGATTATGATATCCAGAGTTCACGGCTAAAACAACAGTCTGTCAGAGGATCACTTTCCTTTGAAGTTGATGTCAGTCAGTTGTGTTTCTGTCTTGGGCCAGAGCGCTGACCCCTGACCTGCAGTGATTACTTCCGTGGTGCAGCCAAGCAGAGATAACTGTAAATACAGGCCTTTGATATCCACTTGAGAGCAGAAGGTTGTGCCTGAAGGAAAATACAATGATGATCAGGCATCTTAGCATGTGTGTGTGCACGCGCTCACACACAGATAGACAAACAAGGCCCCCATATGGCAGAGGTCAAGCAAACATGGGTACAATTCCTGATCAAAGTCATAACATAATGATGCGTGAACCTTTCTGAACCCAAATCAGAGAAGATTTGTGTGCTGCTGCTAATGAAATCTTCGTCCTAAATCTTCCTTCTGATGTCAAGCTTTTGTGGTGACTCAGGAAAACTTATAGTAGGAGTTAAAGTGATATTAATGTGACCTCAAATAGTTGAAGCAAAAGTGCAGCATTTTGGAAAAAAGCACTTTGGAGCTTTCCACCAGTGAATTAGCAATGGATGAAGAGACAGTACAGCCAGCACCCAATTCGCTTAGCTTAGCACAAAAATGAGAAAAACAGGTAGCCTGCCTGGCACTGTCATCGCAAAATCCACCTAAAAACAACTTAAAGCTCACAAATTAACATGTTTTTTCTCTTTTCTGCAGGCTAAGTTCTGGACTGTTTCTCAGCTTGGAACAGTAGCCCTCTGAAGTCTCTGCTGAGCCAAGAAACAGTCTGGCGCTTAATCTCTATAAACAGATACATGCATATGCAGAATGTAAAGCCTCAAGGCAATGGACAGTATTTTGGTGTGTGATTTATCACCTTGATTAAACATTGCTCTCCTTGCTAGTCAACACCAGAAATACTATTTGGTTTAAGTTTTTATTTTTATTTCATTTATGTAGACCCTTAAAAATACATGATAATTTACAATGTTCATAATTCATGGCATAAAGTGCAACAAATTTTAACTGCATTGAAAATATGATTTGGTTATTTAAGAATGTAATTAATAGTTTGACATGCCGCTCACACACAACAATATTTGTTTATGTCTAACCTTGTTTTCTGAGTGTTTCCTGGCTTTGGTCAACTGTTCTAAGTTCACATTTATGTTTAAATGTTAGGGGAAATTAGTCATTAGGAACTGTTATAATTGACTAGTCACATTCAAAGCAAGCTTTGGATGGTAAGTACACTGTATAAAGAGCAAAACAGGCAAAGGGTCAACATACTGCCAAAAATACAATGTTAGCAGCTATCTATTATTGTCTGTAGACAGTTTTGATTTTTCAGAGCATTTTTGTAAACTGGCTTGTGAAACATTTGAGTTGTTAGCGTCATCTCTCAACTCCAATTCCATTTTCATATCCCTAGTTGCTAACTGGACTAGTCCATGGATGAAGAAGTCTTGGCCCACATAAGATTTTCTAGATTTATCTAATAATTTATTAGAGGCCCTGAAACACTGTCCATTGCCTGCCGAGGCTAAGTTGTCCTCAGAAGATAGCTTTTGTTCCATTAATTCAGTGTCAGTTTCTGGGACAAACTAAGGACAGGAAACTTGGGGCTCATCATGTGATTATAACTTCTGAACTAAAATATTTACATGTTTTGTTTTGATGTTAAAATAAACCATAAAATGTAACCACTGATTCCAAAAACCACAAAATGTGTGTCCAAAGTGTTTGCCCAGATATCGCTGTCCTTTGATGAAGACAGTCTTTTTGCATTCTCTTTTATACGTTTCCTTAAATCACATTAATAGCAACATCCTGTTGAATCTGCAGTGAGTGTTATTTGCTTCCTCAAACTCGAGGAGTTCGTTCCTCAAAGTTCAGTAGTGTCTGAGGTGACTAGGAGATAGAGAAATGACAAAAAGGATGTTGAGAATGCTACTTTTTGTCTAACAGAAGCCATTTGTAGAGATCTCTTTGAAAATGTCAATCAGTGAAGAGTAAAAATAGAGAATTTAACACTCATCATTCAACAAATACATCAGTGATGGGAGTCTGTTTTGTTATTCAGTGGATTTTTGTTCCTGCAGGTGCCTTTTTTTTGCAGTTGTTCTTTTATCTTCGAAAAAAGTATTTAGTCAACGTGACAGTCCATTTTCATCCGTGTCCAGATGGCAGACTAAAAAAATCACATCCACAAAAATGCACGGATAATATCCATTCTCACATGCGTAAAAATGTAAACAATTGTAAATATTCAAGCTGCTGTCACAGCCGATTATCTCTTTGAGAATGCTGTTACAAAACAATTATAATCGTGTTTTGTTTGAATCAGCCACAGTTAATGGATTTAAGTCCTCAGACTCTCTGACATCGACATATATAGTCATTACTGGAACGACTGTTGACATGTTCTGCTAAACAAGACCAGAGTCGACCACGCTCTCATGTGAGGGACAAATGAAGATGAGCAGATGAGAGTTCTTGATGGGGACTCACTCTCTCTCTCTTCATCCTCTGCTGTAATTATGGCCCTTCTTTTTTCACTCTGTACTTCTAGTCGGCTGTGGCATTTTCTTTCTCTTTTTTTTATCTGAAGGAAAGAAAAAGCCAAAAGCAGTGAGCATGCTGCTGGACTGAATGCCATGTTCGAGCTCAGAATAGTAAACACAAAGCCTTGTAATTTGCAGAATGCTTTTGTCATCTTTACCTCTAATTTCTCTCTCAGTACAGAGTGAGTGCCACATATGAAGAGCGGGCATCAAAAGGAAGCCGTGGAATGCGTCAGGATAAAAATGAACACAAAAACGAATGACAGTTGCTCAGACCACAAGTCTTGCTATATGTGACATTGTTCTTTATTTCACACCCAAGCAATATTAAGTTTACATTATTTTATGCTCCAGTTGAGGCAGAACATGACATAGAAAATCTAAAAATGTAAGTGTGCATGGTGGCAATTCAATTCTCATCATGTAAACTTAGATTGCATACACAATAGCATTTCTTCTCACTAAGTAAAATGATGTGGAGCAACATCCTGCTGGATATCAGCTCTCAGCATAATAACACAGGTATAATACTCTCTGAGTGAGTACTTCTGCTAGTTCCCCCTTATAGCTGTCTTTTCTGATTCAGATTCTTAAATGAAATTGAAAATATGGCATATGTCAGGCAGCCTATGCTGTTTCAAACAGCCACCTCAGGAGGGAGCTGCAACTGCTCAGGATCCTGCTCTAACCTCAGTCACAGCTATTGACTGCAGGCTCTGTCACCTGTCACCTTCTTGACCTGCTCCTGTGTGACTCCCCCCCATCTTTACAAAAAGATTTAAGCAGCAGCTTTTACCAGTATTTCAGGTCTTCTTGTCTCTCTTTTTTCCTGTCTGTGCTCCTCTACTAATGATCTGTCAGCCTTTGACAACCAGCTGGACAACTTACTCCATATGACAAATGTACTTTCTTTGCTCTTTGCACATTGTGTATGATTATACACCTTTGTAGGTTCATACTTGTCCTTTTGGAGTAAATGACGAGTTCATATAATGCACTCATTCAGTTGCCTCCTTCATGTCCCTTCTGTAATTTTTTTTTTTAATTAGTCCTGTGTCTCAGCCTCTGTGAGAGGTAATTTACTCAAATTCCAAAATAAACTCCACTAGATAAAAGTATCCACTGTATATTTCTAATTATAATTTCTGTTATTTGCCTTAAAGAGCAACAGGATTAAAGATACCAAAATGTCAGCCCATCATTCACAGAAATTCTTTTAAGTTGTTGCACTGTTTTTGGCATGCTCGTCCTTCCTTACATTAAACAGCGGCTATTGTCCTCTGTATTTGAAATGTAAATAATTTGACCGCTCCCATGGTAACATCTTCCATGTAAACAGCCTCAGCGTGATGTGAAAGCCCTCTACTGATATGACTTTGTTTAGTGGTAGACCCGGGGAAGAGAGAGGGAACTACTTATGGAGACGTAACTTTAAAAATCCCTTTCATGTCTTGGAAAAGCGATGAACTTCTGTTGTGTTTTATTGCCGGCGTGATTTTTAAAAGCATCCCCCTGGCTCTTTGAAGTGAGAACGGGTCTGCTTTTCTTCTGCAGTTGTGTCACCATGTCACTGCTCATCTGCTTCTTCTCTCTGATTGGATCAGATTAAACTCTTTTCCATGTCTAAATTGGTCAGACTGAAATAAAACTGCGTCCGACACGACAAATTGAACTGCAAATGCAAACAGGCGTCCCAACAAATCTAATAACAGCTCCTCTATCTTAAAGAAATAATTTTATATTTCGGAAAGCAACCTTATTACCCTTATTGCTGTGAGTTAGAGAGAAGTGCGATATCTCAACAGTCTGCAGGCGCTTAGCTTAGCTTAGCTTAAAGACTAAAAACTGCCTGGCCTGGCTCTGTTGAACAGAAACAAATGTGGCTTCCGTTGCCTTCATAGCTCAACAAATAAGCACGTCATATCTTAAGTTTGTAATCAAAAAAAAAAAACCCAGTGTAAAAATATTTACAGAAGGTTTCGTGCCAAATTAGCCTGTTTTCTTGGCTGACACTTCTATCATCATGGAGTCTCACTGGCATCTGCTTAGGGACAAACACCCCCTTTATAGAAGTGGATTAAATTTTTTTTTTTTTAACTCTAGTTACTTAAAAGTTATGGCATGTTAATTTGTTTAATTTGTTAACAAGAAATAATATTTAAATTTTCTAGTAGGCAGATTTAGTTAAAAACAGACTAGCTATTTTTCCGTTTCCAGTTATGTGCTAAGCTAAGCTAATTTGCTGACTAGATATTAATCATGCAGACATCGAAGTGATAGTAGTCCCTTTATCAAATTCTCATCAAAAAGGAAACATACTTTCACCCAAAATGTTGCACAATTCCTTTATAAGATGGCGTTTTTTTATAGTGGTCTATTAGATGAGTAAAACTATTTCTGCGACTGATTGGACCTGCATTCACTGACAAATGTGCTGCCTCTTTAAAGTAAGCTGAGCAGACTATAATAATTGTAGTATCTTTCTTCACTTTTTACTGATTTTGTCATGCATGCCTTCATGCTGCTGAAGCCAGTGCCTCATTATGCTTTTACAGCCTGTTGCGGTCATACTCGCGCTGCGGTCACACACTTCGAATTGTTCTCCTGACAGCTGTATGTGCCTTTTATAATAGCTACTTGAAACGAAGGAAGGTTTTATTTTCCTTCTGAGCATTATTTTTACTGATTCGTGTGTCTTTTTATGATGTTATTTCAGCTCAGAGCGTGTTCAAAAATAGTCACAAAATGCTATTCTCAAGCATTTACATACCAAACATATAAACATTTTTATTGACCAAATGTAATTTTGTGGGCAGAAATAAAAGAGGAAGACAAAAAAGACACGCATTTTTTGATTTCCTTCCAATAAATGTTTGGTATTGTAATAACCCCTGGGACAGACAGCTTGTTACTGTCTCATGTGGCTAGAGGTTGCGCTCTCTCTCTCTCTCTCTCTCTCTTTCTCTCTCTCTCTCGCTCTCTCTCTGTGGTATGCGTGTCCAAGGGCCTGTTACTCTTTGAGGTCTTGGTTTGTTTAATGAAGTGGTAATCTGTCTACACAGAGGATCACCCTTGATTCCTAAGTTCACTGTGTCAAGTGGCTCTGTTTATAAACTTTTAAGTGTCTCTAATAAAAATGCCTCTGACTGCCCCCATGCTTGAGAGCGGCATGTCTGATATAATGATGTATGTCAGTGCCGCTGACTGATGCTGCCCACCTCTGGGCTTGTATATGTTGCCGACATCGAAACCTATGCTTGTGGCTCTGCTGTGCTGAGAGCCAAATGCAAATTGTATCTTAGAGGGAAGCTGGCAGGGATGTCCATGCAGGCCAAAGGAGGTTACGTTCTGTCAGACTTGGATGTGTTTGTGCAGCCATTTTTTGTAAAGGAGGGCTGAGGCCTTTCCAGCTGTGGCACTGCAGTTTGCCCCAGGACCATCAGAAAAACAACATCAACATTCGAGTTGCAGCAAGGAGACTGAAAACACGATCCACTCTGCAGTGTGTTTGAAATGTTAACTAAAGAAAACAAGCTGGCTAATGGTTTTGTATTTATATATTTTCTTAGCAGGCTTTGAAGTCAGAGAGCCTACGTTGCATGTTAGCTCCAGGCAAATCTCAAAAGTAGCCAAACCGTAAATGTAAAGATACCAAAAAAAAGCTTGTTTCACCTCTGCCTCAGAGGATTTCATGGATTTTACTAAAACATTTTCCTTAATTTCTGTGTTTAAAGTCTGGCCAGATATTTGTCAGTTTTTCCTTAAATATTACCGCCACTGCTCCAGATGCCCCCAAGGCAAATCAGCAGTTTTTTTTTTTTTTAATAAAGGCACTTTTCTTATGTTAGAGGATAAAGAGAGCTCACTTAAAAATTTTCCCATATGAAGTTAAAAAAAAGGTTGTTGACTATGAAGCTTACACTCACTTTCTTGTACTTAGCTTATACATAGAGGGGATAAAAGTGACACAAGGTGAACCTTGTTTTTCGTGCTCACATACTTCTTTGTATTGTGAATATGTGTTCAGTCAAAGAACACAGATTTTTAAAAAGATTTGTAAATTATCCAGCATATTAAGCCTGTTTTGTGAACAATATGAGCTCTGTAGCTCAGCAGTATTCTTTCATAATTATTTTGTAAGTTCATTACAGTAGCCTGTTTGTTTACTATTATACAGTAGAAAAGAAGGCAGGACATGTTTTTGACCTTTTTCTTTTATTTCCCCTCAACCATATCTTTGTACCCTTCATTTATTGTGAAATTGCCTCATAAATACAGAACAGTGACAAGAAAATGTGTCATATGTTTAATCAAATTTTTTTTATGCATCAAGATTAAACTAAATAACAGTCTTGAAATGTTGTTTTTGATTTGCCATGAAAAGTTCCTTCTCTGGAAAAAAAAATCCATTTTCACAGTTGCTTGTAATTAATGACTTTGGAAGTATTTTCCATAAATGAAATATTTCCCCTGAAAACCATGGAAATCTATGAATTCTCTATGGATCTCTGGTGAGAATGAGACACTGTGTCTTGAAAACAATGTGGTTACAGAAGCTGTCATTTTTTTTTC
>JAPZDY010000009.1:9772224-9785582 GCA_029783645.1 Ctenochaetus hawaiiensis | reverse complement strand
GGAGCCACGCTTTATGTCCTGAAGAAGAGTCAGTGCAGTCTATCTTGTGTCGGTGTATGTGATTGTTTTGTTCGCTTCTGTGTGTGTGTGTGTGTGTGTGTGTGTGTGTGTGTGTGTGTGTGTGTGTGTGTGTTTGTGTGTATGCGTGTGTGTGCTGGGGGGTTATTACTGCTTCTCGTTGGTTGCGGCACAGTCCCGTCTGTCCTGTGGGACATCTGTGGGTTGCGTGATGGGCTTTGTGGAACGGTGCTCTGTTAGCGGAGTTAAACAGGCACAGTCACGAGCTCCACCAGACGCCATGGGCACAAGTGGCCTTGTCTCTTTGAGGCTTCGTACACACGCACATGTGCTGACATACTACAACATAGAAATACAAAATGACACTAATACACAAACATAAAGCACAGTCAGTTTTTGACCACAGGCAGATATCCTGACAAGTTTTTAGGAATATTTAAAGCCATGGAAAATGTTTCAGTTAAGGGCCTGCAGTGCTGATTTTCCCTCTATCCCGCCCAAGCTGGCCAAATCTTAGAAAGCTGTGAATGAGTTGTCCTGCAGCTGCCAGTGTTTTTGGTCTTTATTGGCCTACCAGCACATGTTTGATACATCCCAACCACACCAGCGCCCACCACCCATTTATCTGTAATGTGTGCGGCCTGCACTGTATTTGAAAGCCAGCCAAAATCTAGTTTTATGCCTAATGTGTAGCTATCCAACACTCTAATAGCTGCATTTTTATGGTTACTTATTTATTTTAGCTAAAAAGGGAGTGGGTGTCAGTGAGTATGAATGTTTTATCTCCCTCTTGTCTATTTGTCAAAAAGTGAGCCGTAAACCTCCAAAAGAGGTTGAGAATGGAACATCTATTACAGCTACCAACCTTTTTGTTCCAAGTGAGTAATTTGGTGGGAGATGAAAATGCTATTGGCTGGTAAATGTTGTGTATCAGAGTGGTCACTGCACAGCTCGCTCTTATTTAATAGATGAAACGCTAAGTCTCCATTCTCATGTCAGCCCCTGATAGATTTTAAATGATTTTGGGGGCAGATGAGGATAATAAAAACCAGAGTGTAAACAGGCCAGAGTTATGTTAAAAAGAGAGGAAAAACTTGGGGAGATCAAACAGCCAGTCCATTGACTTTGATGTTTGTCTCTTTCGTTCTGAGTTGCGGTGGTTGCAGACATTTTATTAGTCTTCCACCAAGACGCTTCATCTCTCCTGCCTGCCACCTATTTTTCACACGCAAATCCTATGTTTTACTGGCACATAATGGCAGTGTCTTCCCAAATGTTTTGCTCAGTGTAAAACTTTTCAATGAAAAACAAAAAGCCGCATTTGTACATTTCTATCCACAGAGTCATTGTTATATCCTGCACAACATACACTGATGGTAATAAATTTTACCTGGCTCTGCCCCTCCTGTGTGTTTAATTAGCAGAGGAAGTGACCCCAGTGTACTTTCATCCTCAAAGAGATGCTCTTCATGCTTTTGTTCAACCTTGTTTTGTTTTCCTCCAAGCTCTGATTTTTAGGAACAAACTAGCAAAGCCGCACACATTGAGGTGCCAGCATGGGAGGCCCGGCTGGCTTGGCAGGCAAGCTCAGTCCATCAGAGCGGTCGGCCTTTTATGAGATCACATGAAAGCGCGGGAAATAACGACGAGCGTTTGATCATTGGAGACCAAGCTGATTTACTGCTTAACCCAACACCACGGCTTAGACCTGGCAGAGCATCACCTACGCCTGCCTGAGAGAAAGATGAGAGTGAAACACGGCCCCTAGCACTCCTCTTTCACTTTCCCGCGGTTTACTGCGATGGCTTCAGGTAGGAGTTTGGTGCCAGGCCTCCTCCACAAAGGTTTACCTTCACTTGGAGCAACTAATGAGCTAATGCAAAGGAAATCTTTAACTTGTATCAGACACCCACGCTCAACGGAAAGGAATTAACAGCATTCTTGTCAAACAAAATGGAAACGTCTGTTCTTCATTTCTAGGCATTATGTCATGGGATTGTACTCCACTTTTGAAGTTTTACCTGAGTGCGGTGGGATTATTTACCACATGTTTGTGTTGATTAAATAGTTGATAGATGATTGTGTTTTTTTTTGTTGGCGGTTGGAAACTTGGAGCAGGTTGTAAAGAGGCACCTGGCTAATACTCAGCATCAGTTGTAGCTGCTTGAGTACAATGTAGCGTTGAAGCAGCTTGTTAAGTCAATATACTGTAAATCAACAAAGGCAATAAAATTGTTATTGCATGATCTTCATTCTCACTAAATGCTGTTTCCTAATACTTCCCCTCTGAATACACTCTGACACATTACCATCAATGGCTGAGTCAACATCAAGGCCTTCAGGAAAAGCAAACTCTGGCACCATCCTGGGAAAATAGACTTTACGATTAGGGATAATGCATTTGTGTGATAGCCCTATGTTTTAACAATTGACATGCCAGAAAAGAAACACTTATGAACATGTTTAATTACTTTGTGTAATATTTATGAATATGACTTTGGGATTCCTACCAAATTTATTAAAGGTGCTGCATGCAACATTTTAACACCAATTACGGCACGATTCCTACTATTATCTCTAATGACTTTGTGCTAGTGGTGCTAAAAAATCTAGTCAAATCCACTTTGATTATATAACCCAACCCTAATTGATGGTTCACACTATATAGTGCAGTGTTTATTAAGCACAGGCCCCATATTTTTTAGCATTTAGGATTCTTGATTTTCAGCCAGCCTGTCAAGGTTCAACTCTTGCTATCTTAACAGTTTATGTCTCTCTGTCAAATTTCTTCACCCTGCCATACAGTTCTTACTTCCAAAGCACACTTCGAACTAGACATCAACCCTCTACAATACTAATTTATATATAGCGTCCTTAATAATTTGCCAAAAAAATCACAAAATAATTGGATCTTTCAAATATTTTGCCCTTCATTGTCTTTCCAAAACATGCAAGTGAATGCCTGACAGACAAGAAGACAGACAAGGAGGGACAGGGAGCCAATGGTGACCACAGTAGTCAATGGCATTCTTTACAAGACACAAAACATTGAACAAAAGAAAAAATAGGATAAAGGATGTATTTGCTTCAAAGGTCTTACTGTAAGTGTAATTTTCAAAAGGGCTGGGTTGCCCCCGTTCTGTAATTAAGTTCCTCACATTGGGTTTGTCTGGAATTAAAAGGACTATTGCCACTTTTCAACATGGATGTTTTTATATGTCTATGTTTGTCTGTGGTGAAGGATGAAAGAGAGATGCCTTCCCCTGTCTCCTGAAAAGTCTTTACACCAGTGGAAAGTAGACGAAGAGGAGACTCTGCGGTGTTTGAACTCAAGACTCGTCCCTTCTTAGTCTTCAACCAGTCAACAGAGGTGGTTTCATTTTTATTGTGTTTGATGATGTGATGCTTTTGTTTGTGTCCTTAGACTCTCCCCAGATGACCTTTAGTGATCCCAACAGTCAGGAAAATGTCAGAAATGTCTGTCTGTCTGAAGGTCTCAGTGACTCTACTTTAGACAATGCTTTTTTTATCTTGTCAGACACTTGCAGACCTTTCAAAATGTGTAACTTGTGTTAATAGGAAATACATTCATTTGCTACAGTGCCAAGGTCCCAGGCAGTCCTATAGACTACCCTTTCTTTGATTTGCTCCATAAAGTAATCATCTGTGACTCTTTACACACGTCTCATGCTCTTTGAACATCTCCAGTTTGACATCAGTTCAGTGCCCTTTGCTCTGGGGAAACCGGAATGACAATCTTTTTCAAGTATCGTACAAAGTGAAAATCTGATGACAGTAGATGAGACTAGTGGACTGTTAAGCATTATCTGTGGTTCCGTGGTTTCTTCCTCAAAGTACAGCTCCGGGGCAGCTCTCAGAGTTCAATCACAACCCCTGCTCTTCTTCCAAGACTACTCTTGAAATGACAATGATACACTGACGTCAGACGCGGGTGTTTTGAGAAAAAAATGAGGCAGAAAAATAAAAATGATACAAAAAGATGGGGCCTGCTGGTTTTTTACTGGAAGCTCTGATTCAGTGGAGCCATTGAATTAAACCATCTTTGCTTTCTTAAGTCTTTTTTTTTTCTTTTTGCACCAGACATTATGGCTTCCTGATGAGGGATAGTCCGCAGGATTCTTCAAAGGCACTTATGATGTATAATTAATAACAGAAATCAGTAATTTTATATTACAGCAGAGGACACACAGGTCTCTTTGAACCCATCAAATCTCTATGGATGACTTGTGGTCCTTTAATTAGCCAGGATTGAAGAAATTGGGTGGGGTCTGTCTACCCTGAACCCACCACCTACCATAATCACCTCCACCCAACACCCTAGATGAGGAAGAAAAGGAGTGTTATTTTTGATGCTTATCTGGCCTCAAAACATAAGCTTGACATCATCTCTTGAAAACGATGATCTTGCCCTCTTGGAAAATATCTCCTCAATCAGATAACCACAGTGGTTGACTTTGATAAAAATCATTACTTACAATCCTCACCAGCAACCTGAAGGCCACTGATGGAACATTCCCTTGCCTCTGGACCTCTCTGTCAGTCTGAGCTCTGACATGAACTACAAGCCTCAACCAGAGTCTGCTGATGTGTCTCTGCACTTCAGGTGGTGTGCTCATGATCCCTCATCACTCTCTGTCTCTGGACCTCATGGCTCATATCTCAGGCAGCACAGTGCAGCCATCACATGCTTGTCTAAGCTCTGCCAGCTTTGTTTACAGCTCTCCCTTCCAGCTACGACAATCAGAGGTCTGTCAAAGAGACAAGGGCTAAATTTAGACTGGGCCTGTCATTATCAGGATCATTTGAGAGTAAGCTGTTGTTTGCTGAAAGATACTTGTTCCCATTGTGTGATAAGCCAGAAACCCAAGCAATGACATACAGTATGTTGTGGAAGCTTTACTAAACAATAAAAACATCATCTAAAGGTGTTTGTACTGCTTTTACAGGCTCAGATTGATTTTATTGCTGTTCAACCAAGTTTTGCTCAAGAGGAGGTGTCTTTATGTCTCTTGCAAACGGTCACTTCTTGTTTACTTGATTGTTGAAATCAGATACATATTCAGCCGTGACATTAAAAATCTCTTAGATAACACACACTTTCTGTATTCCATCACAACAACAATCATAGAGGAAATTCTCTATTACTTTGTGTCACATTTCATGGCTACAGTGCTCTCACTCAATACTGGACTTATTAAAAAAAATAGTTGTCCCCATTTGTCATATAGAAAATTAGGGTCTAGGTTTTAAAATAACTGTCGGTCTCTGGTGTGCTTTGAAAAGTCTGGCTGATTGTAGGAACCACACACTTGTGCCATTCTTGAGAAAGGGCCACATATTTCAAATGTGTGTTCTTCTCTCTCCTTCCTGTATTGGCCGTGCCATGGAGGTCTTTGTGAAAAGCAGAGCATGTGGCCAGTGTCATGTTTCTCTCTACTCTCTGTGGGTGGTCCCATGGGGGGCCATTTGATTATTCTGGGATAATCTTTTGATTACAATTCAATATGGCCCTCTTGAAAGAGAGCCATGGAATTTCCTTTTTTCTGACCAGTGTGAATGTGAATGATTTGATGACATGAGCAAAAGCAGGCATTTTCTCTGTCCTGCCTTGAAGTTAAGAAGAGTTTTACATTTTCTTTGATATTTTTTACATCTTCAGTGGATCCATCCAAAAATCTGGTGTATTCAGAATGCTTTTCAAATATGACTATGTGGATATTTGGGAGTAGAAATATGAAAGTAAATCAAGAGTTTCCATTTATGCAAGACTTTGGCAAGATTATGTCTTTCAACTGTTCATTTTGTTGAACGTGTGTCTGGAGAGAGTTTGAGCCTTCAAGGAACAGATGATTTACAGACGAAAGACGACACCGAAGGTTTGGAAAAAGATTAATGAAAAATCACCAATAATACGCATGTGTTTGGTCTGGATTTCGCAATTATCTACCAGGAAATTTTGAAGAAAGTGAAGGGGTGTGTATGCACCATTGTTGTTCAGAACTTCAAGATGTCTTTTACAACTTGAATGGCTGCCCTGAGTGTTACCTTCAAAATTTTTCTGAGGGACTCTCTATCTGATGCTATTTACCGTGATATTTTTTGTTCACGTGTGTCATTGAACAGGTGCACCTGTCTGTGCAAAGTCTGGCAGGAATTTGTTTTCGCTGTGAGGATACAGCTAGAAATCCTCGGGGATAATAAGATGCAAGGAAGCGATTGAAAAAGTATCTGCATGCCTCTCTGTTTTTAAACTATTTCCATTCTTTCTCCACCCTATTTACTGTCCCTTTTGCTTTTTGTGCCCATAAAGGGACAATGGATTAGCCTCCCCCATATCCATGTGACCTCATCTGTGTTTGATTTTTCTGCCTACTTGAAATTGGCCATGGGGTTAACATTGAGTCCTTTGATCAGTCCTGCCAGGAATTGGACTTGTTTATCTTGTTTATCTGATGATGGCCCCTTAATGGGGGGCATACATTTAGCAGGGGCATGCCTTGATGTGGGCCTTGATAGCTGCAGGACACAAGCAGAAGAGAGTACCAGAGCTCTGTAATGGTCGGAGGTGAAGGAAAGACGATTGCAGATGTGGCTGAGGGGCATCTGAACCTTGTCTCTCTCAGCCTCTTTCCTCCAACACTTATCTGACCCTATACAGATGGCCCCTCATCATCATCAAAACGCACAAATATCGAGCACTCTTTTTCTTTTCTTTTCAACCCAACCAGCACTTCTCTGTTGCTCTCTGAAGTTTACAGTTATTAATCCACATGCTTATGGCTTTTTTAGGCACTCTGGAAGTGCAGGAAATGGCACCTAATCAACAAGCTTCTCGAAAGAGATGTTCCCCTGTTCCCCTGTTCCCCTGTTCATTGACTTGCTGATGGAGACGTAAGGAAACGGTGCGGGTAGACAACCAGACCCCATCCCACCACTTGCCTTGCTCGACCTCAACCCCCTGAAATGAAAGCTTTCCTCTTCTGTGCCGCAGCTGGACTCCAGGGAGCCTGCAGAAAGGCCTGTTTATTTGTCCAACAATGTAATCAGGGGGTCTGTCGTTACAAGGCCTAGCCTTTGCACCTTCTCTCTCTCCACCATCCCCATCCTGTCTTCTGTTCCCATCAGCTCCCCTCCCCTTCTTTTACCATCTCTCTTTCACCACCCTCAATCTTTTTTCTTTGAGCTTCATCATTATCCAAATCCTTTCACTGACCCTTGCTGACCTTAAGATTTGTTTGATGTGGTACTGGCAAAGAGAGAGATGAAATAAAGTTGAAAGTTTATTGTTTAAAGAGGAGATTTCCATGATTAGGGTTTCAAAAATAAACCCTGCTACCTCGTCACCTAAGAGACGGCAGAGTCCTGTGTGTTTCTGTGTGTGTTAGAGACAGCAGGAGAGAGAGACATCTTGCGGGCGTATGTCTCTGTGTGTTAATCTGCAATGATGCCCCTTGATGTTGGTCGACACATGCACACTTTCTCCTGTTCCAATCAATGGGGAAAAAATGTGTAGTGCGGTAACATGCTAATAATTTAGTCTGTTATGTTGTGGTTTAAATCATGAGATTCCTGCAGTTAAAAGGCAAGTGTAAGTAAACAAGCTCACACATGTGGCCACAATATTGTTCTTGTGTCCAGAGAAGTTCTCTGGGAAAAAGGGGATGTTATTCATCCTTTAATTCAGCATTTCGTGATAGAACCCACTAGAGGTTTTGTCTAAATGTACAGAAATTACTTCAAAACACCTCTGTTGAAATGTCTCGCACACACTGAAGCAAAGTCTTTTTAACCTTTTCTTGTAGCATTTTCTTGAAATAACCGATGTGGCCATGCCTACCCATTTGACGTATAGTTTCCTGTGGAGAGTAAATTGTAGATTAGCTTAAATTCTTGGGAATTCACTGCATGTTTACACCTCTATAGCCTGCTGTGTTGTGCTTCTCTGGATCAAAAGTCTGCCACTCATCCCGCTCTCTCACTCAGAATGAATTCCAAGTCCTTTGCGAATCCATGACGTCTCTTATTTCCCTGTTTGTCCCAAGAGACAGACAGGCGGGTTAGTTTGGGCTGGTCCTCCTTCTGAACAACAGCATCTCTCTGCTGTCTGCGCCGTTCTGCGCTGAAGAAGCATCTTGTTTTTCAACTGGTGGTTTAGTAAAGCCACAATGTTTGATGTGGGCTTCCCTTAATCACACAACATGCTCTCTAAACATGAACTACATTCATCTTCGCTCCACGACTTCTGCATTTTTTTACCCCCCCTTGGTTTGTTGCCGCTTTTGTTGAGTTATTGTGCAACAGAGTAGTGAGACGAGAGGAAGACAAAGCCTTGATCTCAATGAAGTGATTTTGATCCATCCAATCCAGCAATTGGGCTACTGAGGGAAGAATGAACCTCTAATCCTGGATGGGACACATGTGTTCTTTGTAGTTCTAATGTCTCTCTTCCTCCTCTGTCCACATCACTATCTGATGGGACGCAGAGTAAGTATTAAACCAATGCCTCAGATGGAAGCCTACCATTAAGATGGAGATGCTGTGCTCTTTGAGGCTGAGGACTTTTAATTATAAGCTGTGAGCCCGATGTAGTTGTGTTTCCTCCGTTTTGCTGAATAGAGGGTTTGCTCGGCGCTGGCTGGAGACCTGGTGCCAGGCTCTGGAGTCAGCGTGGTACTTTGTGGGTACGAGACAAGGCATGCCGCCACGCCAAGTGTGACTCTACAGGACTACCATATGGGGGCAGAGATGAAAGACTTTTATCTGCCCTTAGCCCCTCCTCCCCTCCATCCCCTTCCCCTCTGAGCTCTGACTGGCAGGGCAGTAGGTGGAGGATAGAACTAGAATAGCTAGACTGGTTGTTAACATATCAGCCGTTGTCGAAGCTTCAAGGGCATCCAGCGAGATCAAAGCAAAGCATTCAGTCCAAAAGCATGACATTGTCTTGCACAACAATCCATCAAGCCACCAATTCAGCTGTCACTGAATGAGGAAGTGGTCATGAGCGGCAATGGAAGGCCTTTCACTGTCTCTTAATGGGCTTTGATGATCCAGCACAAAGAAAGTGTCATAATGGTCTCATACAAAGTCTAATGTCATTTCTTCATTTGTATATTGTTGTCATTAAACCGGGAATGACCCAGCCCACACCTTTGTGTATTCAGTAAATGATGATTAATGTCTGACAAGCGACTGTTACTGAGCAAGTTGGGGTGTGTTTCTTTTTCTTTCTTTCTTTCTTTCTTTCTTTCCTTCTTTCTTTCTTTCTTTCTTTCTTTCTTTCTTTCTTTTTTCTTCCCTTTTTCTTTCTTTACCCTCTCCTGTTTCTTTATTTCCTCCTGTACACAGTAGCTCTTTTTGCTTTCCTCTCTGGGGTGCTGTTGAGAATATCTTCCATTCCCTCTGGGACTTCTTTATTTTTCAGTTTTTGTTTTGTTTTTCAGGCGCTCTGCATTTACACCCAGCAGCCCTTTGATGTTGTTGCCTGGGTGCTGGTGGACAAAAGAGCCTCCATCAGCTGGATTTAAGGATGGGGCTGTGGGGGTCGGGAGGTGGTGGTGGGGGGGTAGTGAATAAAGAATCAAAGTAACTGGAATGGGGTTTGGAGGCGGAGGACTCCATGTGAAACTGTGAACCATGTACCCCTCTTAAATATGGGCCAGGAGTTCACAGTTGTCATTGCTTTTCTTTTTTTTTTGGCTCTATTCTTCTTTGTGCCTCATGTCATTGTCTCCATATGTCTATTTGTGACCATGCTTGTTCTTGCCTTTGATGGCACTGTATGTTCCCGTTCTTCAAGTTGACCAATGGAGCAACAAGGCCCATATTTCACTGTTGCA
This sequence comes from Ctenochaetus hawaiiensis, assembly GCA_029783645.1. NCBI lineage: Eukaryota > Metazoa > Chordata > Actinopteri > Acanthuriformes > Acanthuridae > Ctenochaetus > Ctenochaetus hawaiiensis. The sequence goes on along the minus strand of JAPZDY010000009.1, from coordinate 9,775,707 downwards.
GTCAGGTGATGTGAAAGAACACCAGCTGCTGTTGCACCTTGAAAAAGTGATTTCTTTCTGTGTGCTGACCACTGTTGCCCAGCTTTTTCAGTGTCACAATGCCACGCTGTTCTGTGGCACCTTGCTCTGCGGCAGTGCGGTTATTACCCCTTCCACTCTGCGCTTTCTGCCCGCCTAGCCATGCGCAGCAAGCGCTACTGATGCCACTGCAGCCCCTCACACCCCCACAGTGGGGGGGAGAGACAGTCTGTGCTCCCTCAGCCCATCAAATCCCCGCAGGACCACTCTGGTCCACTGGAGGTGAATTCAGGGAGCAGCCTTTGGTGGTGCCGACACAGCAGCCCTCTTTCACCGAGGGCCTCATTAAACCTGACAACATCCCCTCAGCCTGGGCTTTATTGTTCAGCCAGCTTAATGCTAAATGGCAATTAAAGGCATCACCAAGGTGCAGGTATTAATGCCTTTTAGGAGCACAAAGGCTTTGTGAGATAAAAATGACAGCTTAACAATAATTGAAAGTTTTCTTTGCCTTTGGAGGAAAGATACACTTTGCTAGGTCACCCTAAGTAACCTTTATTCAGTATTTAAATGTTCAAAACATTCAAACTGGGATAAACCTGCAAAGAATTAGGACCTGAATTCACAGCTCCCTCAGCTTTAAGGAACTTTAAAGCAGATTTGCGGCTGATTTGTTTTGCTGTCTGGTCCATAATGAAATTGTTTTGGTTTACTCTCTTAGCGTCATTTTAGGCCACGGCAAGCAGCTGTTTTCATTAAAAAAAAGCTCTAAAAACCCAATGTACACTAAGTGTTCTACCAATATGGTAGGCAGACATTTCTATTGAACATAGTGAAGCATTTAGCTGCTGATGAGCCAGAAATTTCCCTCAACAGCTCATAGAGACCAAAGCTTAATAGGGTGAATATCGGACTTGTATTGACCAGGTGGCTAAAAACCCAACTCAGAATGACTGATAATGTTGCTCTATGGCTGCTGGATGTGTACATAAGCATGTAACTACATGTCACAGTGGTGCAGAACCAGTAGCTGTGATTGTCCTTGTAAGCCTGAAATGCCATTTCTCGTCTGTTTCTCTTGATGGTTGTATAAGCACAGAAAATTATGATCCTTCTGCTTCAGCTGGTTAACTTGTCTTAAGCCCCTGACACACCAAACCAATATCAAAGAACCAGAACCAAAAAGGCAGATGGTTGCCAGCAGCATGGGCCATACAGCAAAAACCTAAGCCACAGATACTTATTATCAGCCGGACACTGGTCGATGGCTGAGCAGAGCCTGGTTTGTCAGGGTCCTACACATCATCTCCTCCAATGTCCTCTCTCTTTTCTGTGTTGCTGTATTTTCAGTAAAAATATTGTTCAACATTTATTAGACACAGTAACAACATAGAGATCTCACTGTCATATGGCATTATAGCAGTAAAATTGTAGAGTGATAGAGTGATGAGGTGCACAAATATAAATGCTCATAAAGCTCACTTGCATAGCTTTGACACAGAAGTAAAAATCAGGCTTTAAAATGAGCCCTTTTTATCTACAGAGGGGGCGGCTCTTCTTCCATGGAGTCCACTGCTGTGGTGCACCGCCATGTTTCTATGGTATTCCAGGGGCAATAAACCATTGCCTGGCTCTAGAGAAGGCATTTTGCATTTTTTTTGCCATTATAAGCTCTCTACACACTTCAAATGATGCTGCTTATCCCCACACACTGTACCTTTAAGGGACAGTTCACCTGCTGAATCTCCACGTGTGTGTGTCTTGGACAGTTTTGTTGTTTGCAAGGTGGAAAATTCAAGTAATGTGGTCAAACTGGTCGCAGCATTTTTTTTTTGTCAGGTTGTTTTCCACAAGATCAAAACGTAACGTAAAGTGTCACATGTTTAAAGCACTGCGCATATACATTAATCAGAGTCTGTTTAGATCCCATACCGCCAGCCCGCTCCACTATAGATTACTTGTGGACATACGTCTCCACTTGTTATTTATTTGCTTGTGTGCAGTCACGAAAGAATTGTGAAAGGGTAAGGAGCATGGGCTCCACATGCCGGAGGGGCTCCGTTATGTGAACCACCAGACTCAGGTTGGCAAATGGATCCAATTGGGAATGGTCATAGCACAGATGAATGCAAACTGTGTAAACAATCTGTGAACCATCAATATGCACTTCGGCATGGTGGAGGGATGCAACTGTTACATCTGTCCCACCAGTGCACTGGAGAGTAATTAGGCCATATTTATAGGCAGCACAGGAAGCACACACACTGCTTATCTTATTGTGGACAAGTTTAACACAGCTGGTTTGAGAGGACAGTCAGAGATTTCAAGGAAAGACAAGGCACTGGCTGCCTGTACAGTGTTTGGTAGCAGTGCAGTGTGTAGCAGATTTTATCGCCAGCTTTTGATTCAGAGAGAGACAGATTGAAGACAGTTCGCTAAGGTTTCACTGACTCTCTCAAGACTTCAAACACACAGTGAAATAACAAAAGGAAGTCTGGCAATCAAACATGGCTATGTTTGTCTGTTTCTAGCATTACCACATTCTGAGGTTTCTCCATTTCAAAAATCTTGTCTGTAGCCATATAAGATAGACTTAAGTAGTTTACTCAGCTGTGGATGAACAAGCTGTACTTCCCCTCTCAGCGTCTGAGATGAAGTGAAGAATAAAATTGCACTGATGGATGTGTTTTTACATTGTTGCTAAGCATCTGACCTTCCTTTTCATATTGTGACAATATTTCTTCAACTAAGGCAGATTAAGGAAGGAGATAGAGCCACCGTCAGCAAATGCAAGGTTTCATAACCTCAAAAGCAGTCTTCATGTTACGCCCTGTCCTTTCTCTGCTTTCTCCACATTATTCATTAAACAGGGTGCAAACTTTTCCCACGACCTCAGTGGGATGAAGATCTACCTGTGACTGGGCATGAAACACCGCTGTTTGCTATTAAAATAGCATCGTATGTTCAAGCATGACTGCATATATTTTATATACAAGGCGAGAATGAAGTCCATAATTATTGGATAATTGATTTAAATGTAATAGCATTCTGAGCGAAACTTTTTATTTTTATACATTATGGCTTTGCTCTATTGAATCATGGATTTTAAATTACTTTTTAGATGTTGGATGGTTAAACCAGTCAGGCTAGCAAGACCAATTCATTCAATTTTAATAATTTAACCGTGTAAGTGAAAGCTTACATGCTTCCTCTAGTTCATATCATTAAATTAACTGAAGGTTTTTGGTCCACATTGAGAAAATATCACTTTTGGTGTTCAGGTGGCTCACCTGGTACGGCACACACTGTGTATAAAGTGTGAGACCTTTCCACAGCAGCTTTAACCCAGCCTGGGCCCTTTGCAGGCCACCCCCCCCCCCCTCCATTTCCCTTCTCTTTCTTTATCAGTCTCTCCTACTACTATCAGAGAGTGCAGGAAAAAAAGTTAAAAAAGAAAACACCCCT
>JAPZDY010000009.1:9739345-9772124 GCA_029783645.1 Ctenochaetus hawaiiensis | reverse complement strand
TTAAAAAAGAAAACACCCCTTTTTATTTAACATGTTTTATGCATTTCTTCAACTATGTTTACAAAAATACTTAATTCATTAATTGAAAAAGTAACCAATGCATCAGTCATTGATAAGTAGCAGCCCTGGTGTCTACAAAAACTCACGTCCTACAGATGATTGATGATTGTTTCTCAGTGGATCATTTCTTTGTAGTTGATACATTTCATATCATCACTCTGAATCATGACTCTGTTGAATGCTTTTGTTATTATTATTGTTATTTTTTGGAAAGGTCTTCATCCAACCCAGAAAATAGGAACCAGCAGCCTACTCTCGAGACTCTAATCAAAAGCACATTTCAGCAGAATTGTCGCTTCTACTGCTGTGATGCATTTCATTTCAGCCTTTATTTAATGCATAGGTGTCAGATGAGAGGTGACAGTGGATTATACCGTACAGTTATGCGGGTAGATGGATACAGTGTTGATATAATCAGCGTTGGTAATCTAAGACACCTCACACCCTGTTGTTAACAAGGAAATGCCACACTAAATTGCTTGTTTTCTTCTTTGTAAATTTTTGCCTGTGTCCTCCTGTCAGGCAGCAATTGTAAGTCAACTAAGTCCTCACTCCCACGCAGCTCCACAGCTGAGTGATCCGGGCTCCAGTGCCAGGGGTGGTGGCTCCCTGGTGCTATTAGTCAGCAGGATCAGTGCTGGATGGGGGGAAATGGAAAAGGAGCAGCAGACACCTGGCCTTTTCTTTTTGGGCACTCAGACATGTCGTGGCTTTGCCTCTTGACAGGATCAGGATGCAGGATATTGCCCTCCCATTGATGTGCCTCCTGGAGCTCCTCAGCCCGTGTAGAGTGTCAGTGCAGCATCCAACTGCATCACCAGGATATCTGGTTGCAGTAGATGGTCTCGCTTTCACTTTGTAAATCTTTTTGATGCTCCTCGATACTACAGAAGATTTGCATTTTACCAAACTATAGGCACCAAAACCCCTGGGTCATTTTTAATGCTGTAACAAGATTGATTTAAAGCATACTGACAAACATGAAGCTCTTTCATAAACTATGCTCTTTTGTTGGCAGAAAACATCGTATTAAGGCTGGCTGAAAACCTTAGGATAGAGTGAGGGTTGAAGAAAAAAGTGAGAAAAAGTAAAAGAGAAAGAGAGTTTAAGTGTTTAGCCAACAGTCCCCTAGCCAGACACCATAAAAGCCTCTGCACAGTGAGTCAAATTCAAAGGAGCCTCTCTCTTTTCTTTGCCTGCCACATATCTCTCTCAGTCTCTGTCTCAGAGTGTTTCATCGCAGGATGAGCGATGGAGTGGTTTTACAACATACTGGTGCTTTGCTTCATGTACAGAAAAGCGTGTGCACCCGCGGTCCCTTTGAAGCTTGTTGAAATTTATTGTTGTTTTTTTAGGAGAGGCGTTTTTTAAATTACAGCTTATTGTGAGAGGATCTGCTGGTTTGCTGTTTTTGGAGAGGGTTGAGATTTTATGTCTGGAAACAAGTTTGCCCTCTCGTCTGTGTCAGATAAAGGTGGAACATGGGAGAGAGTGGTAAAATGTACCTGTCTTCAAAGGTCCTGTGTTGACACCCTCTTCTTCTGTATTTAATTCATGATCATCAGAAATTCTCTCTATGAGCACCACGTTATGTAGAGTATTTTAGTGCCAGCTGTCCCATACAGCAGTCCCCATTCATCATTCAAGCTGCAGTTGTGTGATGTGAAACTGTGCATTACATCCATCCCCATCTTGCTCCTCCAGGCCAGTGTGTTTCCAACAGCTCTGGTTTATTTCCAGTCAGATGTCAAGACAGGCTGGTAAATCAACAATCCTAGTCAACGTTTTTTCATACCAGAGGAACACAAAGAGCATCAGTTGCCTCTTCTCTTTGTCTTGCTTTCGAAGAGAAAAAGAGACACCTTGCAGCGAAGCACCCTGCTGTGTTTCCCATTGACCCTTGAGTTTCACCTTCCCTCCGGCACTTCAAAAACTGCACATGTACAGAAACAGGTGCATGTTCAAAGTCGTGAGGTGTGCAGGAGCATTATACATTTTGAAATTATACATTCATGTCGAAGATCAATAAGCTTTTAGAAGCACTGTTCATTGCAACAGTTCTTAAGTATGTCAAGCTTTTTTTAAGCTTGAATGACTAGACAAACTACTTGATCAGATTAATCATGCTTGGAAAAAAAAATTAAGGGGCTACAAAAAGTTTTTAGAGTTCATCAAACATTTGAGTTCGCACTACATTATTTTAATAACCTATCCACTTCAGCACATTTCACTCAAAACCACAACCATACAGACCTCAGGGTGGAGTTGGAGGAAAAGTCAGGGGATCACAAAGATTTATCCTCTCAGCAACATGAATATCTGTAGGTTTCATGGCAATCCATCTAAAAGTTGTCAAGGCATATCATTAAAATCCTCTTCAAGGTGGAAACATCAGGAAATGACCAAAGTCAGTAGGATTCATCCATGAAATCCATGCCAATGCGTCCTTTGGTTGGTGAGATATTTCTGTCTGGATCAAAGTGGTGGACCGATCAGCTTTCCTACCCACTAATAAATCAACACATTGACTTTTCTATCTTTAAAGTCATGCATCAATATTGGCTAAAAAATATGCAAATCCAAAGGATTTTTCATAGAGATAAGGCTGCAGAGAGCCTTTATCTAGCACTCATATAATGCAACATTGCCTTACTTTTTAAAAGATCAATGTGACCAAGAACGAGCTGTGATGAGTCCCATACCTGTATCAGAGAGCGAGGCGGTCTCTTTGCTTTGAACCTGTCTCACAAGGGATTACCGTTCAGGTTTGCACAACACAGCAGACAGGAAGCTTTTAAAGACAAAGACCAACACTGCGTCCTGACCTCTAACCCTTACATCCTGACCTCTCCTACAATCTGACATGAACCCTTGTCTACATGAAAGCTGTCCTGTTGCCTCACAAGGGCTAATTTAGAGTTCCGGTGCCCCCGACCACTGTGAGGACAGTCAACATGCAGGCTTCTGGACTTGTGGAGGGAACTTCAGACAGACTTGTTTTACCCAATACAAAAAGTAGGAAAATGCTTGTATGTCTTGTTACTTCCTTCCTTCATGATTGAGAATTTTTTGTTTGCATAAGTTTAGGGGAGACCTCTGAAGTGAAGCAGTGCTGACATTAAAAACTCTAATGTCAACCTGATCTCCACCATCGTCAGACTTGATATCAAAGCCACGCATCAGTTTGCCCCATTTACCGCATTTGTCCACACAGTATGTATGTTGTTATTGCAGTGAATATTAGCCTGTCGCCAAGGGCTTCACATGTCTGCTGATGAAGTCCTTTAACAAGTCTAACAAAGGCCAACCTCACACTGTGCTGCCTGCCACCAGCTAAAGAGATTTTGGTCATTACTTGCTCCTTTTTAAATATCATCAAACATCAGCCCTTTCATCATTCCGAGTGCTTGACCTTCAGGTTCACAGCTTTTCTAAGCGTGACTGACAGATCTTGTGGGGGTCAGTGCTGGACTATTTTTATATCATTGCTTTTGATGGGACCTAAAAATAGAGTGCTCTGCTGACCTCCGATCCAGTCGGCTCATTTGGGGTACGAGCCCACCTCCCCCCACACACCGCCTTTGACGTCACCTCGCCCGAACTGCTTCTTATTTTTAGACGCTCCCAAAATTAATTGAATGGTCTTGTTTCATGGAGTTTGTGCAGTGTTATGTAAGGGGATTACTCTGATGTTATTGCCTATGCCCTGACCATGTAGGCCACCACACAGAGGTGGGAGGCGCAGACAGAGAGTAGAGGGGACTTGGGGTGGAAAAGGAGGGTAATGCAGTTAAGGTAGTAGTACAGGGCTCCAGAAATAACCCAGCTGCGGGCCTAATTGTACATCTCTCTTGCTCCCTTTTCCCTCTTCAGCTGCATGCCAAGGTCTTTGACCTTATCATCCACCTCACTGGTTCCGGAAGAATCCTTTCCGCCCCCTGTGGCCACCAAAGCCCAGGCCGATACACAGAGCACAGCAGCAGACCATCTTCAGCCTCGGACTAACAGCCAAGCGCCACAACCAGTTAGGAGTGATCCCAGCAGAGCGCCCAAGTGGCTCAAACTGCCAGGTATGTTCTAATCATCCCCGGCGTGGGCCCCGTGGCTCCTTAACAAAGCTTAGCCTGAGGACCCCAGGCCCCTTAGAGAGGCCCGGGGCCTCCAGGAAACCCGCATGTCACAGCAGTATATACAGTTAACAGAGATGCTGCCTCTGTATTTGCATTCCCCTCTCACACATGCAAGCTCTTTATTAAAATGCATGCGCACAAAAAGAAAAAAGGCTGCAACTACATTTTGTTTGGTTTTTAGACAGTGCTGTAAATGTATGTAACTTTTCATGTGTGTGTGAGTTGCGTGTGGAACATCTAAGAGGAATGCACTCGCTCTGTGTCCCCTGCAGCATTCCTCTATGGTTAGACAGCTTCATGCCCATGAGGGGGGCCAGAAGGGCCTCTTGTCTCCTGGGCTCTAATGTGCCACAGCCCCATTTCAAGCACAACATGCATGCAAGCGCATAACATGCACCAAAACATCCAAGAACAGATGCATGCCATCACATTTTTATTATATAAGCACTCACAAATGTGCAGTTGAAATGATGATGAAAATATGGCACTTATGCCAGATGATACCTGTAGCTTCTTTGCAGATGAACATTTCCTGACGTCTGCTGTCTCTGCAAGAATTACAAGTAAATGTATGTCAGTTGAACTTACTTGTCTTTTTTTAGACTACAATCACCCAGTTTTAAAAAAGTCTGTAAAAAATCTGTCAGTTTAAAAGAGCAAAGGCTTGCTGCATTAATGAAAATGATGCATGTGGTACAGTGAATGTTTTTATGTACACCTTCATGATAAAAGTGAATGTTTTATGGGCCCTATAAGCTCATAAACTTTGATGTAGCTCATACACTATAGATTTTGCCTGTGTGAACATTGTTACAGCCATCTCAGAAAGGCCAGCATTCAGGGAAATGGGCGTACTATGATCGCTTGTCATCCACGGGACCCTAGTTTGGGCTAGAGAAGAAAGGAGCTTTGACATGACAGAAAGTTGGAGTTGAAATGAGAGAATCTGTGTCATTCTAAGGAAAAAAATAAGCAAAGACAAGTGAGTGGGGAATTAAAGAGAGAAATCTGACATAATCCTAACATACCCTCACAGGGACTCTCAAGACCGATGCAGACGACTCCACCCCAGACGAACGTCACCCCAAATCATGTTTACTCTGACTGTTACCAGACAGCCTTGTTAGAATAAAGAACACTTATGGCCTTCTATTTGGATTTGTATTAAATGTACAGTAAGCTTAAGTGAACCCTCTTCAGCCAATTTTATTGAAGATGTAGTTTATTTTTAAGTGACTACTGAAGCAATTTGTGCAGAAAAGATTGAGTTTTGAAACAACCCATTTACACCCATAAAAGGGTTTTTATTGTCTTAATGTACAAGTAAACGATAAAGAATCTTGGCGCTTCTGTTTTAAAAATCAATGGCTACAATCAGGCAGACATCTTCAAGCAGTGATGATGACCTTATCCCATGTGCAGTGCTGTCCAAAGACTAGCCAGAATTTGGAGACAAATCCGTCTGTCTCCTGGGAAAAGCTTCTCACTCCGAAGCTTCTCCAAAGCGTCTGGACTGGATGTCGACACTCCCTGCCTTTAATGTATGATCATGAAAAGCTTTAACTCATTACTCTCTTTAGTGCCCCTCCCCAATCTAACTGCTTTCGTATGTTTAATAATACTGCCTTCAAATGTAATTTGTTCCACTAAGACGTATTAAGGAGAAAAGTTGTACAGTAGTGCACTCCTTTGCCAGTACAGCTCATATTGTGGAAAGTTTTAAAAAAACAACAATAAGCTGTCAGAAATTCAACAGAAAAATTGTTTTATTTCATCAGCAAGGGATTGATAGTTGGAGAAGATCCATTATATTTCTACCAAGCCTCCAGGAAGGCCTTTTTACTATTATTACAGTATCCAAAGCTTAACCTTTTACAAATTAGTTTCTTATCATGGTAACAGTTAAGGTTTTTTTTTAATTATTATTTTTAGGCAAGGTCATTTGTTTCATATCTGGTAATAAAAACTGAGTCCACCTGCAGCATTTCATCTGAGGTTGTCATGGTGGTTTCTCTATAGCTCATTCTGCTCAAACTACTATGAATTACTGAAATTAACCCAAAAAATATTTACTATACAGTTTTGTTTTGTTTTGTTTTTTGGTTAATGGTCCTTGATGCATCATTACAAAATCACTCAGCCAAAAACACTTTCCTCAGAGGGGCCTGTTGTGGACGTTACTCCTGGGAAACACAAATCCAGTCTGGCCCTACTAAAAAGCTGCTGGGTCAAATTCCAGGTGCTGTGTCCTTGAGCACCTCTCTGAGTCTGGACTCTTGACTTGAGCCTAAGTTGCTTCCAGCTGTATGAGGGCAGCATTTGTAAGTGTAGTGAATCACCCAAGAGCCCCACAAATAAATAGTGTGAGGTGTTGTACAGCTATGCTGACTCACAGTGAAGACACGTTGGTCAAATGCACCACCGGTAGAAAACCATCAGAGGCACTAAGGTTAGAAAACCCCACATTACCCTCTCCTTCGCCGGCCCAGCTTCCCCCTCTGCTGTGATGAAAGGAGAGAAAGCACCTCTGCTACTCGCTTCTTTTGTTTATTTACCTTCAGAATTACACCCTGCTCTTCTTGGACCATGTTCCAATGTGTTTTGTTATGTTTCCTTTCAAACAGAATATCTATGCGTGTGGTCTCTGGCCATGTTTGGCTAACACATGCGCACTACCGTGCACGCAAACTCCCATTCAACTTTCCCTCTGTGCCAGAGGTCCCCTTTGCCCTTCCCCCCACCTCTAACGAAACATCGCAGGACAGCAAAAGGGAACTTCAAAGTGGCCGGAGGGGGTACTCCTTTTTCCTGGCACTTGTCATCATCTAAGGGACTGGCTGCTCCCCTTATTACTCTAATTGCTTCCAACTGCTCCAGGAGGCTTTGATGAAGGGCGCCATGGAGCATGCTGGAAGCACCTGTTGTTGCACAGAGGAGCACAGGTGGGCCTTATTGGTGGTGGCAAGGAGGCGTGCGGACAACACTGCTGCTTTTCACTTAAAATCAAACAACTCCAATAAATACAGAACAAGAATCTTAATGTAATCTCAGTTTGAGTAATTAAGAAATGGCAGTCATAAACATCAGTAAAATAAAGGTTGTAGACATAGGAACTGCAGTTGTGGACTGAAGGAGAACGCAGGCAACACTCTGGCTCCATCTTGTGGTGTCATGGTGCTAGAAGTCCATCAGCTGCATTTGGAAAGATAAAAAGACAGATTAGTTTTGGATGAAACCTTTTTGGGTTTTAATGATGCACAGAGTAGACTTGTCTTATGTCCAGTTTGTTCTTTTTGTCCAACCAGCATTTAAAATACAAAAGTTGGTCATTTCTTATCATCAGTGGAGATGAATTTCAAAAATAGAGTGTGTTTCTCTTTCATTCATCAAATCTTTAAATCCTTCTTGTTTTGTTTACTTTAACTGTAGCTTTTGTGTTTACAAGTAAGCCAAAAAACAACCTCAAATCTTCTGTTGGCACTAATACCAGCTCCTTAACAATTCAAGACAACTGACCTAAATAAACTCACTTATTACGTACTACACCTTAGGCATTCAGTTCTTTATACTGATTGTTTCGAGTTGAACTATGGCCACAGAACAAGTGTTGCGTCTCGAAGTGTAAAATTTATAAAAAGATTTAGATTAAAAAAACAACAAAACTTAACTAAATAAAGAATACTGACCTAAACACAGCCAAACAAAAGTATAATTTTCTCACCGGTCTGAGCAACTGATACAGGTTACACAGGACACTTCACATTATATGATTATAATCTATGGCTCTTGAAAAATGCATTTAAAACTTTAATTTTGTTCAGCTACGCACCAGCTGAGGTAGGATCTTTTCATAATGCTCGATGTCTACTTGGTCGCAGTCCTCAGATTCAGCTTGTTTCTGTGATCTAAAAGCAGCCTCTGGAAAATTAAACAGAGTTTCAACAAGGGCTTCATCATCGAGCAATGTGCACACAACTGCACCCCAACTGGACTCCCTACCTTGGACAAAAAGTTTGAGCATCTCCGCCATAAGCAGCACAGCATCACCACTTACTGTAACAGAGAAAAATTTGTGGAGCTATAGGAAATACAAACTAAACACAAACAGTTTTGGGTGAAGTTATTTAGACATTTATTCAACTCACGTCTGGTTTTGTCCTCCTTGAAGAAACTTGTCAGGAGTTTACTTATTGTCTCCTGCAAATAACGACAGTAGAGAACAGTGTAAATGTACTGTACGTATCACTGCTTTATGTTCGCATAAAAGCGATACTTTGTCCCACGCAACCGCCGAGTACCAAACTGCCTTTGGGAAATAGTAGATTCAGCGGCAGCACCTCAGTTTCCCATAACAGTACAAAACTAATCAAAGTTTTGAATCATTATAAGTTGCTCTTCTATTCGGCGTATGGTTATGGTTACTACACTAAATAATATTTTAGCAAGTTGTAAAGTTTATTTGCCTGACAGACCGGAGCGAGTCATACGGTCTGCTTGCGTGAATGGCTAATACATGCAATTCAGCTGAAAAAACAAATCTATTCATGACTATTCAGTCACAAGGGAAGACGAGGATGTACAACCATTCATAGTCAAGTGGTTGGTTTTGTTTCTCCTACCTTTTTAAAACCAATTTCTGCATCTTTGTCCGCCATGTTTTTGACGCTGTGAGAGAAACTTGGCGCTCTGCACGGGGATTGGACGATCTCTGACGTCACTCGCACCGACATCCGTATACGTAAGTCAAATTAAGATGTAGTTTCATTTTAACATTAAAACTGTGATTTTGGATTTTTATATCTTACAACACCTAAGGTAGCTTTCCTGTATTTAACCATATATAATTTTTAAATAAATGAAATTTAGTTTATATACAATTCATTAAGTTTGTGAATACCATATGCTCTGGTTTACATACACCGAGATCTAATATTTTTCACTGGCTTCAGTAGTCAATGTTTACACCGATATTTTAAATAAAAGCCAAGGTAAGAGAAAGAAAGGATCAGAAAGCAAAGACAAGGCTGAAGCTGTCGAAACTATTAATTACTTTACAGGCTATAGCTTTTTATTATATTATTTTGCAGTGTTTCAATTTTGTTTTGATTCCTAGAATTAAAAGAAAAACAGATCTTGTTGCTTTCATCTACAGTGGCTGCACAAAGGGATCAAACATCTAATCGAAAATTTAAAAACCTCATGAAACATTAATTAAAATCAGCAGTATAGTATCAAAGCTCCAAGACCTATTTACAGGAAGACAGAAGTAAATATATAGCTCTGCACAAGAACAAAAAAGCTGAAGGAAGGCAGGTAATTTTTATCATAAACTTACTATGTACATATAGGTAGGTGGAAAATAGATAAAATAACAACAATCAACATGTAATTACTATCTATAAATGAACCACACATAGAAAAGGGTACCACTTTATTTTAAAAAATAATATAAAATCAGCACAATAAAAATATTCATGGCAGCAACTCACATTAAAGCTATAAGTAAACAAATAGGCTCTACGTTCTTCATAGCCTATGATACATCAGAGTTTTGTGTTTTATCAAGAGAGAACAAGAAGACATTGAAGTGGATAATATGTATTTATATTGTCTTAAGTCTTTGAGGTTACAGAATATTTTCACTCTGCTGCTTTTAGTGGCCGTCAGTAATCTTTATCTATGATTAAACTTGGGAAAAAGGTTGCACAGTATTTGCTTATTCATCCATCTCATCATCTAACCACTGAGCATCTTCCAGTATGTAGCCTAAACCCATTGAACGCCTTGGTCGAGGCTTGGCGACGACTGCAATGAGCTCCTCTGGATCATTCTCCATCTGAAAGACAGATTTTCAGCTGTCAGCTGATGAAGACACAGGCTGCAATCAAAGACTTTTAAAGCCAGGTACTGCGATTTTTACTTTTCCCCTATGTGGATAGGCATAAATCAAGCTCTGTTCCAACAGAAGGAGAGCAACACAGGTGTAAACTCACCTTTAGGCTTACAACTCGTTTCACTTCCACATCTCCTCCGATGTCATGAGGACCAGCCCATTCTGCCTTGTCTGCTTCGTCTGCTGTAGAAAACCTTACATAGGCCATCGTCTTGTGTTCCTCTGAGTTGGAGCTCTTCATAATCTGGAATCAGATTCAACAGATCAGGTGATTCTTTTTAACATGGTGACAAAACATCCTAGATATCCATAATTAATATGAGTATATATAATCAAAAGTGCTAATTAAACAGTACTTTTTAAAGTCTTTACCTTACATGATGTGACCGTGCCCCAATCTCGGAAGTAAGCTCGAATATATCCTTCATTTATATAGGGATTCAACTTTTTTATGAACAGCCCATGGTCCTGTTGAATAATTAAAGGTCATTAACTTTATGGAATATTGCAGCTCGAGTCAAAGAGGTAAAAATAAGTGCTACTCCTTATAAAAATAAAGAACTAAGAGTAATGGTTCACCAGCTCATAATGTTCAGCAAAAGCAGCCATGTGTTTCTTTGGTAGACAGATAAACACTTTCTTAGAAGGCTCCGTCTTCACATCCATGTCTCTTTATGGAAGAAGAGTTTGGTGTCAAAAGTCAAAAGTTTGTTTTGTAAAATTAGAAACATGATAACTGCCAAGTCTGGCAAAGGAGGCATGAAATTTAAAAAAAATATATCACTTACCAGTCTTGTGATAGTCTTGAAGGAGATGTTTATCAAGCTGTTGTTCCAACTTAAAGTGCAAAGTAACCTGCTGTGGAGGGGATTTAAATAGAGTCCCATCTCCTCCTACTGTTATTTTTCTTGTGAAATTTTCAAGGAAGAGTTTGAGTGACTGGTCAAAAAGTTACTGAACTTGTTCAGCAGCTGGGGCAGCAAAGGTGCTCATGTCAAAAAGTGCTATTAGGGAATTGTTGACATTATTGAGTTTCTAAGAAGTGCAGCTCAAGTCTCAATTACAGTTTTTTTTTGTTGTGTTACATCATAGTAGTATGAAGCAACAAGTCAACTAGGCTTTCGGCTTCAGTCTTGCTTTGTCTTTTTTTCAGTAGTCATCTGAGTAAAGTGTATTTAAAAGCCTCTTTTTAAAAATAAATTTTGCTTTAGGATCAGTAAGCCTTAATTCTGTGTGTTCAGTTTTACATAGACTGTCTCAAAAAAGTAAATTGAATATACTGCACTTGAATGTTTGCAAGTTTGTCCATTTTTATGACTATGATATACATATTGTACATGAGGCAAATTACCAGAGTTTAACATAAAAAACAATAGAACAATACTGTCTCCTACGTTTGGTTTTTAGATTTATATGTATACAGTAATGGTAATGTGTCACCAAAGCATTGACAATGAACAAAAAACAATTAAAAGGCAATTTTTCTGCCTTTGCTACTCATGAATCATGGGTCTTGTCTTATTAATCAAGGATGTTCCTTTAGAAGACATTCTTGCCGATGGGAAACTTGCACAGCTGCGAAAAGCAAGTAGCTTCAAGGTCAGTTTCATCGCTGTACATCTTGTATGTGTGTGTTATTTCATATTCTGGTGGATAAGCTTAACACATGGTAAATATGTGACATAAATTGCTTAAATTTATATGTTTTTGCATCCCATTTTGACAGGAAATACTACAAAAAAGTGAAAAATCTGACTAAAGTATTGTAACAAAAGTGTTGGTAATGAATTGTATGTGTTCAGAGGACTGACTTTGAGGAGGAACAGTTGTCATTTTTAGGACATTCAGATAAAGTCCTGGTTTCTTTTTGTCTATAAACAAGCTGTATTTCCAGATAAGAGAAGAGTTTCTATCTGTTAGGTCTGACAAATGCACATCAAGATGGTTCCTCATTCCAGTAGCACAAAATATGTGTTCAAACAAATTTATTCTGTCTGTTCATACATCAAGTGTATGCTCGTTGTTCATAAACATTTAACAGTTACATTTATAAAAAAATACAAAAATCTGACATTCTATAGCAGAACTTATATAAATAAATATCATTAGCTCCATTATAGTGCTAACAGTCAGTACACTGAGGACCAATCAAACAATATGCATTGTATTTTAATGTGTCACATTGTACTGCTACTGGTTTCGCTTTTGTTCTCTTTGTAGTTTGTAGGCGACATCCCTGATGACATTGGCAACCATCTCGGCATAGATGAGATACTATCAAAGTGAAGTCGTTTGTTGTCTTATCTTGCCTTTGTGATAGTATGTTATGAATGTTGCTCAGCTGCAGACTTTTTAGGGGGAGGGGAGATTTAAGTAAGAGCCACAAAGTGAACAAGCAAAAATGAAAGGAATGTTACAACCACAAACAGGATGTACAGTACTGAGACCTCTCACCCTATCCGTGAGGTGAAACAAGACCACTTTCTTCATACAAGGCTTGCAGTTTTGTGATGAGAAACTGTTTGTCCATACCCTCCTGTAGACAAGAGGTAAAATACACAAGATATGTTAAGATCTGTATCAATACTGCATATTGAATGTCAAAATTTTCAATTATTCTGCGGTATATCTCATCATCTACTAGACAGATTGGCACAAAATAATGCACAAACATTCATGGAGCCCAAGCACAGAACCCTACTGATTTTGGCCTTTTGGTGGTGCTAAAAAAATGTCAGGGGATCAACAAAGTTTTCACTTACCCATGAAAATCACTCAATTTCCTTTAATTATATAATATGTTTTGAGTGACTTTCATTTGTGTCTTTCTTAAGATGATTTTTAAATCACTTTAGCAATCACTTAATTTTCCTCTAGCACCATCACTAGGTCAAAATTTTCATTTGTCCATTATGGTTTGTGACCAAGTATTTGAAAAAGTAATCAAACTCTTCAGCTCTAAATGCTAATGATCAAATGTTAGCATGATAACCTAAAATGCGAAACCTTTAAATATGACACTTGTTAAACGTAATCATGCTAGCTTTGTTGTCGTGAGCATGTTAGCATGTAGATCACAGAGCTGCTAGCTTTGCTGTATATTCATTTTGTTTTAAAAATGTTTTCTAATGCGTACATTTTCAATTTGCTTCTCTAACCGGTTGATTATTCTCCTTTGGCCATCAACAACTTGGGTGTTAAAGTAGATGACCATCCTGAAAGAAATTGAGAGGATATACATATCAATTCAAATTTAAAAGTTCATAAACATATTCAGGTACATTAGCTCACAAATGTGTCAAAAAGGTGGCTGCTTTAATCTATCACAATACAATACAATACATGAAAATAATTCATAAACTGCAATTATAAGAGAACATTAAACAAGAAATTAGTGTCTAAACTTTACAGCTTCATGTTACCACTCACAGAAAGACTCCACTGGCAAGGAATAAGACCACCGGGTTCTCCACCAGAGAGTTGTAGACCCAGCTGAGCCAGGACAGGATTGGGTGGGTGTTCTCCAGCTCCCGGGCCCACAGCTGCCCTGACTGAAACATTGTGGTGAGATTCCTGAAAGGGCCGCACCCTGACGAGGGTTTAATCCTGTGGCGGACAGACAGCACGGTCAATAAGTATTTTTCACCTTTTCATTGAGACATGCTCTAAACCCGAGCACACTGGATTGCAAGACTTCACTACACCCAGTCTATGGCTCTCAGCTCCACTGAGGACATAAGCTCAGTGGTAACAGGTTACAGTGTCATGTCTGGGTTGAAGGGCAAATCCCTCGAAAGGCTCAGTTGTTTACGAGCAACTTCGTGAAACACATTATTGTATTGAAGAACATTTGTACATGTGCCTGGAAAATACATGTAAAACTGTTGAACACAGTCTGTAAAAGATTGCATTCTATTTTTAATTACATTTCACACCATGCACTAATTGTTTTTTTTTTTAGAATCAGAGCTGTCAACCATACTGACAAACTGTCATTTTGTTGAAACAGCTATGTGTGTCTGTGGTTTTGGTATTCATGGCATTCAAGCTAAAAACAAGCTTGCAAGCATCCCAGTCACGCATTGGACTTTGTTTGCTGCACTCACATCCACACTGTATATGTCACAGACACGGCAGCACCGAGAAATGAGGGGAAGCACAAAAGACAGATGAAAAGTGTTGTCATCTGACTGGCCCTCCAGGGCTTTCTTGAGGCCTGACAGTTAAACAGCAGACTGCTCTGAGGGGAGAAACCAGAGGAAGAGGGTTAAATTTGTCATGCATATCACCCTGTATGACGTGTTAACACCTGCTGTACCAACCTTCTTCATGTAAAATAGCACAAACAGTTTTATGATCTGAACTGCAGGAAGCAGTGGAGCAAACAGCACCCCAAGCCTGAAAGAAAGAATACAAGACCACTCGCGTTTAATTGATTTTTTGTTCAATATGTGATGAGTTCAAGGACACTGTTATGTAATTACCATATAAGAGTTTGTCCATATATGAGCTCCAGCACATTACGAGCTATGTCAAACACTGGTTTTCTGCTCCTTTTCAGCACATGCTTGCAGAAGAGGCTAGAGGAAAAAAAATCTGTGTTTTTATGAACAGTAAAACAACAGAACTAAAGTTACATGATGCTTGTAAGGAGCGCCAACTTGCCTCCAGAGGAACTCTCCCACAAAAGTGTAAAACACTGTGAAGACAAAGTCCATCAGGAGCAAGCGATACAGTTCTTGGCCCACAAAGCTCTCCCAACACTGTGAATAACAGAAACATAAAGGTTAAGGAGCCGCACTTGGATTTCATGTTGTTAAACAAACATTACTTCAGTGTCACCCAAAAACTACAATTATAAGATTAGTGAAGACGCTTGTAACCTGTAAACCTCGACTTTCTGGTTTCACAGCAATTCTGCCCAGCCAGCGGAAACACAGCACTCCAACAATAGTGACCTTCAGTAACAGGTTCCTGAGAAAACAATCAGTTTTTTTATTTGTAGCAATAAAATAGCCAAAAAGTCACATGTCATAGAAAAAAAGATGAATTTGGCTACAATCTAGAATTACAGCAAGAATCCCTTCACCCAAAATCTATGCAGACTGGTGTGTTAGCAGAGTTTGACAAAAGCAGGCTGCTTTCAACACAGCTACGCAGTCTTGATTTAAAATGCAACTTACACAAGTTATGTGAAACTTGAAATGCCAGTGTCACATGCACTGAAAAGAACTTTTCTCTGTATCAGGAGACATTTTTTGTCCAGCAATTCAACAAGAAAGAAACATTTTTTTTTCATTTTAGAAATTTCCAGTTAGGAAAATTGAACTGAAGTAAAAACAGACATTTTTTGTTTTGTTTTGTTCAGAATATGTTAAAATGTCTTTTTTAATGATTCATTTGGTTGCTGTATGAAAGAAACAACATAAAAATACAATAAAAAACACCAGACATTGTCTCGTACTAAAATTTTAACTTGATAGAATGAAGCTGATGGCAAATGGGAGAAAAAAACTCTTTACATTGTGTATAAGCAAAGGGCTTCAGTCAAACAATTCTGAGAAAGTTCCCTGTCTTAGGTTTGTAGGCAGACTTTGCATGCCAAATGACAATCAATATGTGGATTATCACTTGTTAAGTATAATTAAGGCTAAATTTATTGATGCAGTGAAGGCTCCACATTTAAAAGTCTGGTAGATTTTTTTCTTACTCATTTTACTTCCCTTTGTACATCCTCTTTTTTCAAAAAAATGTTTTTTGGGTATGTACCTCATACAACCTCTTTCAAAAATACTGAACCTTTTTTTTTACATGCCAAAAACAGACATATCTTCTTTGCAAAATAAACAATAACTGAAAGAACATTTATTAGAAAATTTGCTGAAACTTTTTACTAAAATGTAACAGCTCACTGAGTGTCCTCACTTTTTGTGAAAAATATATTAGGTTTCTTACAGTCTGAATGAATTTATGAGTAAAGGCTGTAATGTGCTTTCTTGATGTGGTTCTTCCTCTCACCTGAAGATGGAGACATGGACCTGAACACTAGGTGAGTCATGATTCTCTATCCAAGCACACAGGTTGAAGACAGCAGGGAGCAACAGGTTGATGCCTGACACCACTGCAGACACGAGCAGCAGCTCAGTTTCTTTAAATGGACTCTGCTTAATGGCAGCCTGTGAAGGAATGAAGGGATCACACTGAGGGGCTGCAGACCAGTAACTTACACCCCCCTTGAATAGAACTTTTTTCAAAACAGCTGAATGTTGATGATGGCTTTAAGTAAAGCAGCAACATAATTCTTTGCTCCATCTTTGTATATTTTAAGCTATGCACATTGATGCTGCTGAGGAAATGGCAGATCTTGCTGGTGTGTTTTAAGTCTCTGCAGTTTGTGAGCAAGGTAAAACTCACACATTTAGTTAGAACAACAGGAAATCAAGAGAAACGTGAAAAGACAGCTGTAGTCTATGTCTATTTGGTTGTATCAGTAAAATACTTTTTGTAGTTTCTCAGCTATTGTTACTAGTAAATCATATTTGCATGTCAGGTGTCATGTTTCCCTTAAGGTGATCATGTCAATAAATATTTCAAAACCAGAGCGTTTAATCTCCATCAAGGTCGTACAGGGTTTTTCTCATGCATTGTAGTTTCGTTTAACACCATCAGAGAAAAAAAAAGAGTTAAAAATGTCTGCCAGGAAAGAAAAAAGGGAAGTGCAAAAACTGTGGTGGTAAGGTGTTTTTTTAGTCAGCTATTTTTGTGGTTGTCTTTAGAAAAAAGACACATTTTACAGTTGCTGCTCAAATGTGCGTGAAAGTGGTTGCACAGCAGGTTTTGCACTGTTGTCTCTCACCTCTGATAGGAAGTGGACTCCCATGCCGCCCAGGAAGATGCTGGCAAGACTTAAAAACCAAGCTATCAGATGCACTATGAGGCGGCAAAATCGCTGCATGCAGCTCCTTTCATCTTCTCCACTGATCAGCTCAGACAGCAGCTCCTGTTGGAAAAGCAGTGTTTGTTATCTGTGAGTTGGCTATATTTAGTAATCTAACAATCTAATCTAATAAACCTCACAGTGTGTTGAAACTGTGATTAGCCAGTTGTTACTTTAGTCTGTCAACTCTGAAAACAGAAGTTGATTGAATTTATAACAGATATTAAAAAGTTCTTGCTCCCATGAGCCCATCAGTCACGGCAGACTGAGGCTTTCAATGCAATCAACATATCAATAGCTCTGATCCTTGTGTGTTATTATGGTGATCCTTTAGACATATCAGTGTCCCAGGTTGGTTGTGTCCCATTTTTCATAAAGTGTCCAGAATGTAGGATTTCAGAGGATTTATATGTAGAATATGTCAGGGATTGAAAATAATATTCAAAAATAATATTCAAAGATGTTTTTTCATCAGTGTACAGGCACCTGAAAATAAGAAGCGTGATTTGATTACCTTAGAATGAGCCTTATATCTATAGAGGAAGGAGGACCCCTGCCATGTTTCTATAGTAATCTGGAATGAATTAACTGAATAATGGCTTTAAAGAGGTTTTTCTTGCATTTTTCATGGGTTTTGTGGCCTCCCTACATTCTTTTGCATGCTTGACAGGAAAGAGTTAGTGGAATGATATTTAGTTGGATGCAATCTGCAACTTCACCAGTAGATGTCACTAAATCCTACATGCTGAACCTTCAAGAGGGTGTAGAGAGTTCACTGAATAATTAATTATAATGCTTGTATAAATAGTTTTTCATAGAAACTTTTGACCTCTATGAAACCAGACAGGTCAGAGATGATATTTGACAGAAGGTAAAACCTGGGTAAAAGGGCCAGTTCAGGCTTTACAGCAATAACTGCAGGTTCGTGCACGACTGTTGGTCCTTTGCCAAACTAAGTTCTTTGACTAAGACCAGCGCTGCTCGGTCTGATCAGCCAGAAAGCCACAGGACTGATGCAATTTGTTTTTCGCAACCTCCCATGGTCCACACAGCTGCAGCCTAAACAGGTTACTTGCATAAAAGTTAAAAGGAGAACTTGTATTTTCACTGCATTGCTTAATTTGCTTAAATTTGTCTTCACTTTCACCAAAAACTTAACAGTTTACACCTGCTAGTTGTGGTGCTGCTCTGAAATAAATGCTCGTTACTAACATTTTCATAATTGTGATAAAATGCATTTTCAGGCTATTTTTCAAGGTGCACCTTAATTTACTTGTATACATAGAAACCATCATAAATCTTGACAGCAACTATTCATATCAAAATTCTTTTAATTTATAAAGTCCTGTTTTTTTAAAAAAAAAAAAAAAGGAAATGTGCAATACTTTCATGCAATACTTTCATATTTGAAGCTAACAGGAGAGAGAGAGACAGAGGACATAAGACATAGTACAAAACCAAAAAATTATCATATGGCATGCGCTAGTACATTAAGCCCTTTGTATCAGCAGGAAGTTCTGTACTTGAAAAAAATATGCTGCGTTAACCAACCAACAAAAATAACAAAACATGTGAACACCAGTGAATTTCGATCAAAAGATCATCAAAGTCACTGCCTGAAAGTCATTTCCCTTAGAGAAGCAAATATGTTGTATATTTTAAGTGATCCAAATTGATGCTTTCATTTTAAAAGCAGAAATGCAAACTTTCATCATGGCTACTTTACATAAAAACCAGTTTCACACTTTATTAGTAAGTCTAATAAATATTCGTATGATTACGTACTTTGAGCTGAGTGCTGATTTTCTCAGACTGGAACCTGACAGACGATTTCTTGCTAACTCTAAAGTCCCAGCAGGAGAAAACTTTTATTGCCAGATTCCCGTTTGACTTGAGGACCCGAAAGCTTCTCCCCAAAGATCTGGACATGCTGCAGGAGAAGAATAATGCCATAAAATACACACTGCAGATGGACTACAAAGACAATGACTGCACAAATGATTCACATCTTGCTCAACCTGTACACAAGGATGATGCAGATAGTGAGGAAGGAGATGACAATGGTGAAGAAATAGGCTGCAGGTATGCTGTAAGGCATTATCTTGGACTTGTCAGTACCACAGACTGACAGATCAGATGATTCAGCAGCTGGACAGGTTTTGATGATACTGTTTGTGTAGTAGCCGTAGAACATCACACTCTCAGAGAGGTAACCCTGCCAGAGAAAACAGATCTGGTTCAACAGGGAAACCATCATGTCTCTGCTGCTCATGATGCGACGTGCGACCATCTTACCGTGCCTGTGAGAAGTTCAAGGCCTGTGAAAGTGAAATCATCTGAATGATGTTCATGAAGAGGAAGAGGAGGAGGGTTCACGGCTTGAGGGAACACCAAGAACAGACCGTTGATGAGGAAGAGGAGGAGGTTAAAGAGCAGGAGAGTCCGGAGGAACAGGAAGTAGGAAAGCACTCCTGTTCCAAAACGTCCGCTCAGTCTCTTGATGGGTGAGTGCCACAAGTGCAAGGAGCTGAGGACGGGGAGGCAGCTGAACAGACAGTGACGCCAAGTCTGAGGAGAGAAGCACACGAAGGTGTGAGCGATACATTCAGAACAAAAATGGCTTACAGTGTTGCAAGACGTTTGGGCTTACCCTTGAAATGTAAACACCCATTCGACTGTAGCATGGGATGTTCCTGCTGATGAGTGAACTTTGAGCTACATCTCTGAAAGCAAGTCGCCTGATAAAAGGAAGGTGAGATGTCACCACAGTGCTAGTATGTTGTAGGTCACTGAAGGTTTCCAGCACCACACATACCTGATCTCCATCTTCTCTGCCAGGGTTAGCGGCATGGCTCGCAGCTTATGCATGCCCTCATTCACTGAGAGGCTTCTGAGGTTGGACGCCAACTGCTCCTTCTTGTTTTCTGTGGACCAAAAGTTATAAATGACCAAAGTATCTGCCACATCTGCTCTGCTGACGAATGACTGCAGTTGTCTAATGTTTGGAGCGATTTGGGGGCTCAGCATTTTTGTCAAGCTTCTAATGACAAATCTCTGCCCTACACTTCACATAATCATTTAAAGAAATTGAACATTTTCAGTTTTTAGCCCTAAGTTGTGGAATAGTCTAGATCTTCCCTCTCCAAAAATAATTTCATAATTTTGTCTTTGTGTCATGATTGTATCAAGATATTTTATGCTTTTATAATTTTCTTATATTCTTCTATTTACATCTGAGTTTTTTATTGTTTTCAAAAAGGTACTTCACAAATAAACTGAACTCAATAAATTGAAATTAATTTACCCTCAATGCTGGTTTCCTCCATGTCTACCTGGACACAGTCTCCTTGGGTTGGTCTGGAGGGTTGAGAAGAGACATGGGACGAGGTCTGGGGGAGTCTTTGTATCTGAGATGAGAATCTAGCATGCCGATAAAGTACTGCATCACTGTTTACCCCTGTGTGTACAAGGAATATTTTTTAAATAGTAAAAGTTTGCATGTTTAAATGGACACTTTCAACAACTAACAGCAGAAAAATGCTTCATCTCACCAGCAGTGCGACTTGGCATTGAGGAGAGGACCTGTTGTGTAGCAGAGGACCAGTGGTGCCTCTGCAGAAACTCCATCTGCTCTTCATCACTTGAACTGTCTAACCAGCAGCAGATGTTACATGTACAAGTTTTTCAATCAATAGGTATGACAATTGAAAGTGCAGTGGCGGTAAATGTCAGACACTCTGTAATTATACCTGTGCATTCCCTAAAAAGTTCCATTTGTAGGGTTTCAGGATACCTCTGCGTGTTGGCTGCTGGCTCTGCAACACTCTGGAAGCAGTCCCAGCCTGGTTCACTTTCCCCCAGGTTCCTGAAGAAGAGCAACCATCAGAGGAAATAATAATGATCCGGTATCTTCAGCAAAGCAGCATTTATATGAGACAAATGTTTTTGTTTGTTTGTTTGTTTGTTTGTTTGTTTGTTTTTTTACCATGCAGCATTTTATTTAGTACTCAGAACTCTTTTTCTGTTGTTACAACTTGGATACTTTAGAACTTAAATGATTTCCAGTTCAAGTTGAAATACAAAGGGAATAAATGAATGAAACTGAAACTTAGTCCACTAATGTTGTTAAATGGTAGCCGTTACATTATGTTTAGTTCTACTAGAAACAAAATTAAGACAAAGTGCATTAGCCAACAGGAAAAGGTGTATACAGATGCAGAGCAAATATGAAGAACAAGTGAACAACAACAACAAGAGCAGCAACTTTAAATGTTGAAAATTGAGACTTACTCATAGTCTGAGTCTGTTTCACACATGCTGACACTGAGGCTCACATTGTAGGCCATGGTCCTCGGTGTTTCTCTCCTTATTACCTATAATACATCATGTAGTGGACTACAGACTAAAGGGTCGTCGCTGACCTTGTTTCACTCCATTCTTGACAAATTGTCAGGTCACACATCACTTCCTCTCTTCTCTGCTTTCTCTCTCTCTCTCTCTCGCTCTCTCTCTTGCTCTCTCTCTGTCGCTCTCTCTCAGCACAGCTGTGCCCCATTTGCAACTGGTACAAAGTTTTCTGTCTGCTAATGAAGGGCAATTAGTTTAAAATCTTTGGTGTGCCTTGTGTAGAAGGCTCATGGGGATGTATAATGAATACATGCAAAAATAATCAGAAAACAACAACAAAGAAAATGTTCTTTGGAGAAAATTTATCCACAACTTCAAAATAATATTGTGTCTGTCTTCAAGCTGTTTTGAGACAGTTGACATGTGTGCGTTCAGAATCATGAGTGTTCAGTGCCCCGCAGTGGTCACAGTGAGTAACTGCAATACTACATTCAAAGCAGAGTCAGAGACATGATAGCAGCAATTGGGTTGAATAGTTGTGAAAGAAAAGAAATGGTAAAACACAGGACACAAACAATACAAAAGTTAAATGATTTATAATCAAATTGAAGATAATATAATGCTTATTGTTATT
Organism: Ctenochaetus hawaiiensis; assembly: GCA_029783645.1. NCBI lineage: Eukaryota > Metazoa > Chordata > Actinopteri > Acanthuriformes > Acanthuridae > Ctenochaetus > Ctenochaetus hawaiiensis. The sequence goes on along the minus strand of JAPZDY010000009.1, from coordinate 9,750,123 downwards.
GTTGCGATGTTGCGTGATTAATGCATTTTCAAATTCGAAACATAAAAATTTGTTAAAACTTCCCATAATCCTGTCAAAAAGTAAAAAAAAAAATACAGTCAGTAACATACTAATCATTATTATTTCTGTCTGTTACCATAAAAGACTAAAACTCATTTATACTCATTATTATTACTAGATGCGTTAAGGAGAGGCATTGACCATATGAACGTAGCGCTCATGATACGTTCTAAAAAAGCCTTTTTGTGGGTGTTTTTATAACTCTGTTGGGTTGGATGTTGTCTTGTCTGACCAATATTCAGGTCAGTTCCTAACTACGTGTGTTGTAATGGCAATCAAGCTGACCCAAATTAAATCAGCTCAACTGTACTATATGACACAGTGCACTTTTGTACCTCGTAAAATAAACTCTTCGGCTTTGTGATGGTAATTGTTATTCCGTATAGCTTCATGCGTTGTCATGCCCAGGCGACTTACAGTGCAGTAAGGTACTGAGGTAATAATGCAAATAAAGCTGTTTAAATATATCTTTTTTGAAATATTTAGCCAATCATTTTAAAAACACTCCACGATCAAATTGGTGCCTTTCTCTCAGTGTGGGTGCAGTTTACATGTAGCTCTTGAACGCACCAGAGAAGGGGCGGTCTTTGAAAAAGTTTTCAGGAAGCTGTTTGAAAAAACGAAACTCACAAGTTTGACAGGAAGAGTTTTAGCTCGTCTTTAAACTGGTGGACAGGCTTTTTTTTTGTTGGGGGTGAAAAAAATGCAAGGCAGTGCTTACGGGGCCTCTTTGGCCGGCGGAGCTTTCGATTTTGAGAGCTTTATAAAACAGCCTCAGACCATTTTGCGCTTCCTGAGCTGGGTGAGTGACTAACGTTACACGGAAACGTTAGCATCAAAATTAGCCATGTTACTGTTGTCACATCACTGGGTTAACAGATGTGAGCTGCTGGGGTGAACAAAAATGATTAATTTAAACAGATAAATAGCTTTCTGTGCTGTCGACAGTGGATATGAGTTGGGTATCAGGTTGAATTAATGGATAAATGTTAGATAAAATGAAAATTAGAAGGGTATTCTTTAGCACTTGTTGATATTGGCTAATGTTAGCTAGCATGACCTGCTGCTGTGTCACCGCTCCAACTGCCAGTTTATCACCTGATCATGGGCCCGATGAGCGATTTTAGGGGGGTACTTATCTTGCTACTCTAGTTTATAAAGTTGACCGGGGAAAAAAATCACAGAGGATGTCACTCTTTTCTGTAGTGTTTGCGATCAAATACCAGGAATTGAAACTCTTCCAGCGTCATGTGTTGAGCCCCACAAGTTTTTTACAGTCGTTAAAGTTACATTATGTTGTTATGACGAAAGTTTTATCATGTAAAATTGAAAGATTTAACCTAACTTATCTTATTCTAATCAAAAAGGTGCAATTTAATAAGACAAATGCAATCAAAATGATAGAAAAGCAAAAACAGACAACCAAATTAAAAAAAAAACTGAAAAATAAATAACCAAAAAGATGTTTAAAAGGCAAGTTATTTCAAAATCATTTAGTCTCAATAAGAAGCGTTGAATGCAGATTTCTGAACAAGAAGCAAAACACCTTAAGATATAGCTGAGTGAGGGAGGCATAGGGCATTTAGGTATCAAAAATATGATCAATAGGATTTTATAATCTATTTGAAAAGCAATAGGAAGCTGGTGCAGGGATGCCAGGATGTTTTAAACAGGAATGTAGAGCTACAAGTAATGTTTGCCATCATTGTTGATAAATCGTTTGCTCTTTCGAAAGGCAAAGAAACTGGTTCTTAGACCGGGCGACATCCTTTTGGTGTCTTGGTTTGTCTCAGGAAGAGTCTATAACCCAATGATATTTAATTTAAAATAATAACACAAAAACACAGCAACCTTTTCAGCTTAGAAGCTTAAACCAAATAATATTGGCAATGCTAAACTTAAGATGTGTAATTTGTCTGAATTTTTAGTAGATCAGGAAGAAGAATCACTGTAATGCCATATTTAAATAGATCAACAAATAAACTTTCCCATCAGCTCAGCTACAGATGTCTTAATTGGTGGCCTGGCTTCACTTTGCTTTGTAGTATAAATTTAGATGTGTATTTTTCTTTTAAACTGTGAAAGCCTTCTTGTCAAATGAATCATGTGATAAAAATCACACGGCCCCAACATTTTCCTTCCTCCCCATGGCATTACTTCTGTGTGTCCTTTCTTTGCAGATATTCTCAATTGTGGTCTTTGCGACCATCACAGCAGAGGGCTACATTAACCAAAAAACCGAGGCTGCAACCAAGTGTATGTTCAATGAGAACGACTCGGCCTGCAGCTATGCAGTGGGAATCGGAGTCCTGGCCTTTTTGGCCTGTGTAATCTTTCTCATCCTGGACGCCTACTTCCCACAGATCAGCAATGCCAAGGAGAGAAAATTCATTGTTTTAGGAGATTTGGTCTTCTCAGGTGAGAGTTATGTTTTGCTGTGGACTGCTCGTAATAGAATTAAGGAACTGTAACCAAAAAAAGGAAGTGCAACCTTGATAGAGACAGTACTGTCCTCATGTTTTATCTTAATTATGACTTAGTTGAATGTTTGCTCTGACATTTTTATTATATAGGGGCATGGACCTTCCTTTGGTTCATCTGCTTCTGTGTCCTGGCCAACCAGTGGTCCAAAACCTCGAAAGAATTTGAAAGCTCAGGGGATGCTGCCCGTGCTGTCGTGGCCTTTTCCTTCTTCTCAATTGCCACCTGGGTGAGCCTTTTATCTTCACCGCGAGTGAAAAAAACATTTGACTAATAAAATCACATGATAACAAACAAGTTAGCTGGTTTAAAATTTCACAGAAAGATGGGTAAAAAACTCCACTTATTAATTCCAACTTCTTTTCACAGGCTATCCTTACCTTCCTTGCGTACGGAAGGTATCGCCAAGGTGTCAGCGAGTTCGACCAGGAGTACAGAGATCCAGCCCACGACCACACCACCCCTTACCCGCCTGCTCAGTACGCCAACAGCAGCCCCACAGGCTACCAGCAATCGCCTTTCCCCCACAGCCAGGAGCACCCAGGGGAATACCAGCCTCCAACTTACTGAAGGACTGAGATTAAAACACATGAATTCAACAGTGGGAGTATTCTTTTTAAATGAAGACATGTGCCAACGGTTTAATTTACAGCTTGAACTGTTCTCTGCACTCCCATTTCCTTCCTGCAGAATGTGTTCTTGCATATTTTTGGGCGCACTGATATATCTTTAAGTTAATTATGTGGTTGTAACTTGTTTGGTGGATGTTTGCTGTGTTGTTCAAAGTGCTATACACAGCAGGTGATTTTTTTTACCTTTTTTCTTGAAAGGAGATTTTCTTGGTAAGAAAGAGGATGATTTTTTTTTTTTATCTTTGTACCAAACCAACTGTAGTTATTTCAGTGCCCCTTCTGGTTCATTTTTTTTTTTTACTACAGTTTGATTTATATTGTCAAGATACACAATTGATTTTTTAATAAGTGTGTTACTGTTTAGTACATGCAAATATTTTTTCACCACTCTCAGATTCACATATAGCAGATCAACATAATGTGATACATTTCAGTACATATTGTTATTCGGCTGCAAAACAAACCCATGTTACGCAGTGAATGGGTGCATCAAAAATGTCCCCTCTGTAACTACTGTAATGTTTTTGTTTCTATTTTTAATAATCAACCACTGAAAAATGGCTTTGTGCACTGAAAATTTAATTTTTTGGGGGATAATTTTCCATATTTGATTGTTAATGTTTGTGTTTTAAATTCACTTCTGCTGCAGTTTTACTTAATTAGAGGTTTGCTTTTTTAAGGTAGCCATACATTTATATCAGCTACCTCTGTAGACATATGATGTGCCTTTCTGAGTTCAGCTTTTAAGAATATCTGATTCAGCAAATGTTACAGCCATAATTTGATTTCAAGACTTCACCAATGTTGGGGTAAAAAATACATATTTATTCTCTGAATAACCTCTACTGTCCAGGTACATGACAATCATACTTTAATTGTTTTCTGCATTGCTTTGTCCTCTTGCTTTTCTCACACTGTGGTTGAACCTTTACACAAGTTGCAGTTTTACTGTTGTGCTCATCAGCTTTACAGTTATTCCCCATCAAAGTGCCTTATACAGTATTCTGTATCACACAGGTTTGCCAAATAAAAACTGTTCTTGTTTGAAGCTCAGAGTCAGCATAATTTGCCCGCTCTTCTAAAGAAAGAGCTGCACAATGCAGCACTGTACTCCTTTGGCAAATATTTGAGTAGCAGTTGTGTCCGTGAAGGTGGAGGTGCTTGTGAGCTTTGGAGACAGCACCACAAGGACATAGGAATATTCGATACATGCATACTTAAGGGAATAAGCAAGCATATGTGGGGTACAGATGTGGGTTATTCTAATATTTATCTCCCAAAATGGATAAATTGGCAAAGCATTCTTGCATGTTAAAAATGACTCCTGTAATTTCTCAGTCTGCCAAAAAAAAAAAAAAAACTAAGGACAGTGGTGTACAGTTCCTTTACAGAGTTAATAATTAGTACTGTCAATCAATGCCCAGGTTTTATATCTACTTTAAATCTTCAAAAGATCAAGAGTGTGTGACATTGTAATGAATTTTGACTGAAGAGGTGACTAATCTTGATTTGAAGCTTTTTGACAAAATGTTTCAGCCACAATGTTCAAGGAATTTTATTCTACTGGTGCTGAAATGCTACATGTAGCACATTAAATGTTCCCTTTTTAGCATTTGTATCTAGGACTTTGAGAAATCATCTTGTTGATGATATTTTGTTCACTTGAGTGAAATCTTATTTGTGAAGTGATTTGAAATCAGCCTGTTGCTATTTTTTCTTAGCTGTGTTGACCACAATGAAGAACTGGAAAAGCTTGGGCCCCTAAGCTTCTGGCTTTATAAACCACTGATTGTGACTGAAGTCACTGATTTAAGTTCAGAATCCTATTAATGAATTTAAAAAAAAAAAAAAAAACGTTTACAGCTTAAAAAATAAAGAAAAATAAACTATAGCCACACTCTTATCTTGTGCAGAAAAGTTTTTTGAGAATTTCTCATTGTGATAAGAATATAATTTACTATATATTTTCTGTGCTTTTTGCCCACTAAAAAATAGAGAGGAAATTTAACAAACGTCTTATTTTCATCCTAAAAATGTCTTAGAAATGAATACATGCAGGATTAATGTGCTCGCGCGTTTCAGTAGTAGCAGTAGGCTAAGAGTCAGTTTCTAGCTCTTAAAATTACGACTGCACCTGAAGGCGCCGTTTGACAAACGCGCCTCCATCCACTCTGCACGCACGCGGTGCACGATGCTGTCGTCATCAGTACATACAGGAAGTAATGATCGGCTGTCTGGTGAACAGGGAGCGGAGGAGAAGGAGCCGAGCAAGAGATAGCGACACAATAATGATATCTGAGCTCCAACCGGCGATGGACTGCGGGCCGAAGGTCTAACATCTGCGGTGAGTACGAGGCGACACGCGGGGCTGCGGGAGAAAAAGCGTTTCGGGTCTCCTCATCGATCTCTGATGGCATCTGTGTTAACCTCTGCGCTGCTGGCACGACAGGGACATTAGCTAATACATATATGCGCGCACACACACACACAGATGCGGAAGGCTTTTCCTCAAAAATAACTTTTACAAGCGAATAGTTTTTTATATTAATTATGAATAACGAGGCTGTTGCAGGTCACATCTCTGGTGGATTGTAAAAAAAAAGTGGTAACGTAAGAAGAAAAACACTTCGGGGCTTCAGCAAGTGCAACTAAATGTGAAACTGTTCAGATATGTCCTTAATGGAGCTGTCTATCACACTGCGTCTTCTCATTGGATATAATCACACTAAGGGTACCCATAGTGTGTGTGCACATCTGCTTTTTGTGGCCTCTTGACATGCAGAAGTTTGGGAATATGCCCTACAGCCAGGGGGGGACTATTTATGGGCCTCACACACACTCTGTCTCCTTGATCTGTCTCTTTTGAAGCCAACCACCCCATATGTCATCCTTTATGGCGGCACAGCAACTTGGCAAAGACAAGAGCAGAGATGCACTCGCACCAACTTTATATTTGTTGGTGGCTGCTGATTTCATGCAGAAATATCCACAAATAATCCTGGTTAAACAAGACTTCATGCACAGTGGCTCTGCAGCCAGTTCTGTCAGGAAGGTGCTGTAAATTATGTCTTTGGTGCTGAATGTCATTAGGTCATCTCGTGCAAATTAATAGAGAATCACTCCGAGATGCCCAGAAGTTACTTATTAATCATTCACATCAAAACTGCCATAGTTAGTCAGTTAATCGAGAAGTTGCACAAAAGAAAATTTATTTGCAATCATTGTAATAATTAGTCAACTGAATCAATTTTCAAGCAGAAAGCTCCTAAAAGCTTTAGTCCCTCAGATGTGCTCTGATGTGAATATACTCAAGTTTTTATCTGTTTTATTGTCATTATAAATTAAATTTTCTTTTGGTTTTACTATTTTTTTACATAAACAAATGTTTTTATGATGTCACCATGACCTCAAGGAAGTTTTGATGGCTATTTTTCAGTATATCCTTGACTAAAGTGTGAGATTTTAGTAAACAAATTATTAATAAAGAAAATGACTAATTAATTGGATAAAATCACATATGTAAGTTTAGATTGCAATTTAATTATGAAGATCCAGAGCGAAACTAAAGAAATGCTATCAAATTTAAATCATTTGACTCAGTTTAAATCAACTAGTCACACTCTAAACTGCTGTGTGTATAGTGTGTAGGTCTCACATGGTCTGGTGGTTTGGATTCCTGGTTTTCCTTCAGGGCGCCCAGTCAACACTCATTACACTGCCATACACTCTTTACTTCTGTTGCACAAACTATACAGCAACCCTGCACAGTACAACTCATGAACCTCTGAAATGGGAAGAATATTGCCAATCAAATATTACTATTTCTTGCTCCCTGATTTACCCTCAAATATTTGCACAAACTCTAGTCCTAAACATATCGTTATGTCTCCCAGTGTTCTGAATTCAACTTTTTGAATCCTTTGAGGATCATTTTTAGAAGCTCCGAAGTTGCTTTTTGAATAAATTCCTTTTTTAACCTTAACTTTTTAAACTGAGGCCCAGAAGGACTAAAATCAGTCAATAACAGAGGTTCCAATCAAAAGTGAGGGGGTGTGTTTTTGCACCTGGGCGAGTGTAGTCACATGGCAGCTATTCTGCTATTTATTTACATGAATTACCAGGTGAGGGTGGTTTAGAGAGCGGGACAAAGTTCACAGAGGGGGAAGGGGGTGTGGTGAAAGAATGGATCAAAGCAACAGACTCAATTACCCAGCAAACCAGGATCCCAGTGCAATGTGAAATAAGTATTGATGTCTTATTTTTAGACTAATGCGACTTAAAATCTTAGTATTCAGTCACAGCTGAGTTTGGTTTGGGCAACAGAAGTGCTTGGTGGAGTACAGGAAACTCCTTGAGTGCAAATAGCATCTAAAGTAAAACTAAGCCTGAGTTCTTCTAACTTACCTGTTGATGGTGCAAGTGCTGTGGTGCTGTAATCAGGCCTCAGTCTAGTCAGAGTGCTGATTGTGTCACAGGAACACTCCCATTCTGTAGGATTCAAGTCTTTATGTGCATGTTTGTCTGGAGTTTACCTTCAACCTGCTGCTCTCTTTGTTTGTTTTTTTCCCTTTTGTGCAGGTAAACTTACTCTACAGGTAACAAACATTTCCCTCATCTCTCACACTCAGCTGTGTAACACTGATATAATGAGTGATAAGTGTATGAACCGTGTCACTTCCTGCAAGGTTTTCCCCTTTGGACTGGATCCGTAATCCTAAAAGTCTAGTTAAAGTTCACTGGCATTGTAACGAACCCTAGTCATGGTTTCACTGCAAATAATCTGTGGGCAGAAAGCGAGAGTAGAGCTCAGGAGTGGCTGTTCAGGTCTGCCGTAGAGCAAGGTAAATTTCATGACAAAGGACCAGCCGCCAGGCAGGAGGAGACGAAGAGGTGAGCCTTTTCAGTTTCAGAATCAGCATATGCTGCACTAGTTCAGGCACTTGTTGGTGATCTTTCCAGAGAGGGTAGTTTTCATCATTGTGGCCCTGACGTTGCTGCTATAAAGGAGGGCTGTTTGGCTCGGGGCCCTCTTATGAAAGAGGCTTTCAGCTCCTGTGCTCCTTTCAGAGAAATGCAGCCATGTTTAGGCCACAGAGTGTGACGCTCCTGAGGCCGAGTTTGGAGGCCCCTGGAATTTGGTCAGGAGGAGATAGCACAGGTTTTGTGCTCTGTAGAGCCTTGTGGTGATCATTCGAGTGCAGAGAAAAACAGTGGGATAAGGTCACATTAGTTAGTTTATCAGTGAGGTAAAACATTTTTCACTTTTCTGTTCATAACATCATGTAGTTCTGTATCATTCTGTATAATTATAGCTTGTAAAATGTTTCTTTTCAGGAAAAAAACTCATGTGTCTGCAGCACTTCTGTTAACACCTTTTCAAAAAGCAGCTTAAGACTTACCTGTTTCAACTTGCCATGTAATTTTCCTCTCCATTTTATTTGTTGTTTCATTCTTCCTTTATGTCTCTACATATTTACGTCAGTCGTCTTGTTCCTTTTGTGATTTTCTGCTCTCAAAAAGTAATATTAATGCTGTTTTTTCAGCCGAAAAATCATTATCACATTTTTTATAGTTTTGGGATATTATTTTTTTTTAGCAAGATTACCTCTATTAAAAAAAAAAAACTGTAAATATAATTAAAGTAAAGAAAAAGATGTTGAAGTAAAAATAAAATTAATATTAATAATAAAACTTTGTTATATATAATATGTAATAATTAATATTTATTGGGTTTTCTAATATTGTTTTATTTGGCCCTCTCAGGCTTTTGTATTAGACTGGGCTGCAATAACCAATTATTTTCGTTATTTATATCTTTGATTAAATTTGGGTAACCTAGTTAATTCCTTCTGTCTAATGTCAAACTGTCAAGAAAAGTCTTGCTCTGTTTGAACATTGGTGAAAAATCCAAACATTTTAAACCATCCACAACACAAAGCAGAAAAAAAAACAGCAAATCATGACTGCAAAGAGGCTTGAATCATGCAATTTTTTACCAGTTAAATGACATTTAATTGGTTATACAAATGATTAATGATCAATTTTTCCGTCAAGGAAACTCATCCTTTCACTATTAATATTTAACAAATCATCCAAGTGCTTGTAAAAGTAGTACATTGCATAATACGTCGTCTGGCTGGTCGTGTATTTCCTGATTTACCTGTTTGCTACCGCCGTCCTTAAAGGGCCCCTCCCAGCCTCCACGTTGACAAGGAGTCCACCTGATATTAACCCACACTAAAGCTGAGCCACTTCCTGCTTCTTGTCATTGAAAGTTTAACACAGTATGCACTCGTTTGTCTGAGCTTTTACTAAAATCCAAAATAATATTTAGAATATAGACTGAATCCCATTAACCTGCCTGCCATCAGGACTGAAGATTTGATTTAGAGGTGGAAAGTGTCTACTTATGGAGAGTATGTGAGTAGGATCAATGGAACTTCTTAATTTAAATATCTCTGATGCTGTCATGTTAAAGGCTGGGTTAGCATAATACTTGGAAAAAAAAAAACGCCTTGTCTTCAGATAACATACATTATAAAAGGACTTGTTTGCAAATGTTCTATGTAGTTTACTCTTTTTTCAAAGAAAGACTCAAATCCCTGACTAATTATACAGAGGGCCTTCATTTGGCTCCTTCAATTGTAGCAAAGGATTAGAGAAAAACAGGTGTAGCAACTTCTTCATGACAGCTCGACCTGGTCCCGATAAAAAGAACCCTGTATATTCTCAATGGCACCCTGTATATGAGATCTATTGAGATCTGTGCAGTCCAGATTGTGAATTGCTGCACTTTGGACACAGATTTTTAAAACCCAGAGTACAGATTTACACCTGGCTTCATACTTTTTCTGCTGATGCACTATGTCCTAGCATTTACTACTAAGCATCACTGTAGTCTAGAGAGGCTACTGTTCCACATGGTGTACATTTTCTCACTTTAAAGTCACATCGACACTGAAATTAGATCATTTTTAGCTTCGGTAATGTTATGTTTACTGTTGGGAAATGGAAAATGTTGGCTAGGGGTGATGCAGTGTTTTACATAGAAACAGACACCTCAGGAAGCTCGATAATCTTTAGAGCATGCAGCTTCTCTATCCTTAGATCCTCAATTCTGATGAGGAAAAACTCCTCAAAAAACACTCCAACAGGGAAAACAAAGGAAGAAACCTCTGTAAGAGCAACAGAAGGGTGATTCCTTAATCAGGACAGACATGGACAGATTTGATATGGATGCTGTGTACAGAATAGACCAGCACAGAAAAAAATAGCCAAGATGACAAAATTAGATGTATTGTAAACACAGTATAAAACAATTTACATATATTTGCATGGGTTCCACAGGATGTTGAACCCATGTGAACAGGATGTGTCACCAAATGGCTCAGGTTCTCAGGTAACATGGAAGAGGCAAAGCTTAATAACACACAGATAAGAGATAAAACAAACACACACAGAGAGGGAGGAAGATTTGGGAAAACATGGACACATTGGAGAGACAGAAAGAGAGACAAAAGAGTGAATCTCCTGGAGGACAAAGATAATAAACACAGGAACATGAGATCAGACCTCTTTTTTGTGTGTGTGTATTTAAAACTGTGA
>JAPZDY010000009.1:9703235-9739245 GCA_029783645.1 Ctenochaetus hawaiiensis | reverse complement strand
GACTTGTAAGAACTGTAACTTATCACTTGATCAACACGTCTGAACACTGATGAGGCCTTTCCTTTCTGACAGTTTACTGCCTGTGTGCAAAGTACAAGTGAACTCACCATCTGTCTCTGTTTTCTTTTTTCTTTCAGGTCACACCAGGCCTCCGTCCTCCATGCCTGCTCCTCCAGGCTTTACTCGACTGGAGCAGAATGAGCCTATGAACAATCTGCGAATCTCTGTAGGAGGCCTCCCTATGTTGGCTTCCATGGCCAACTCCACCGATCCTCGCTTCCGCCTGAAGTGGAAGCCCATCGTGGTCGTGGCCGTCTCTTTGGCCTTGCTCCTGCTGCTCTTCATGCACTTGAGCTCGGGCTTTCGCTCCCGCCCCAATGGCTCGCACAGCTGGAGGCACAGTCTCATGGACGATCAGCAGTCTGATTTCCACTACAACGACACTTACCCTCTCAGTCCGCCTGAGCAAACGCCGCAGGGCACCCGCTACCGCATCGGGGTCATCGCTGACCTGGACACAAGCTCACGTAGCGAAAAGCAGCTGATGTGGTTCAGCTACATGCGGCGGGGTTACCTGTTGGTGTCCCAAAGTGGTGACAAGGTGGCAGTTGAGTGGGATGCAGAAAGGGTGGTGCTGGAAAGCCACCTGTCGGAGAAGGGAAGGGGGATGGAGCTGTCCGAGCTGGTGGTGTTTAATGGAAAACTCTACAGCGTCGATGACAGAACGGGCGTCGTTTACCATATTAACGGCGACAAGGCTGTGCCATGGGTCATCTTGACGGATGGGGATGGCAGTGTTCCCAAAGGTCGGCATTACACTGATCTCATGCTGTCTGTTTAAAATTTCACTTTAGTTTTACATTTTATTCTACCTTTTACTTGTAATCTCCTAAAACTCAGGTAGGGGTTTCTGGATGTTTATGAGTTGTTAGCAGTTCAAACTGAGAGAGACTTTCTCTTTTGTCTCTCAGATTATTTTTTAAATAACTATTTTAGGCCCAAAAAGGTCATAAAGAAGTCCCAAAATCATTCTATCTTTATGGAACTGAACTTTGAACTACTACCCTGTTTATCTTTGACTTTTAGACGCCCTGACGACACTATTTAACAATAAAATAGTTTGAACAAGCTGCACCTTAATCTGCACCACCTTGAAATGCTATTCACATAATGAAGCTACAGTATTAACAATTAAATAATAACACCATGGTATTCAAATGAAGGCCACAGGGGGGCACCAGTGTGGCCTTAGAAAAACATGAGTGAGGATGGGAGAAAATGTTAATAGAGAAATTTGAAAATTTAAATGTAATTATTGTAGTTTTCATGATGTGTATCATTATAAAATATAATTTATATTATTGAAATATTATTAGCCATGTCCAAGCATCATTCATCATGTGATTAACTGTCAGTGTTGACAGATTGGACTTGGTACAAAAGCTGTTCTGCTCCTCAAGTTTAGCTTGCAAACTTCTGAATAGTTATTCCTAACTTACAAAAAAGCCCCGTTTTCTTTAAAGGAAAAAACTTGATGAGCACAATAGTACACAACAACCAAGATGACAAAAGCTCAGCTTCACATATATGAACATACATCAGTCACAGCAGCCAGTTTTCTGCATTGCTGATAGTTTAAGCATATTCTGTTGATAATAACAGTGCGTAGGGTTGTAAATGCAGGGCTCTAATGTATGTAATGGAGTATTTTTATGTTTTCAAATGCTTTGACTAACGTACTTATGTACTTTCTTCTATTAGGGTTTAAAGCTGAGTGGATGGCAGTGAAGGACAAGCACCTGTATGTTGGCGGTCTGGGGAAGGAGTGGACCACCACTGAAGGCGTGTTTGTCAACAACAACCCAGAGTGGGTGAAAGTAGTGGGCTTCAGAGGGGACGTGCAACATGAGAACTGGGTTCCCAAGTACAGATCTCTGAAGTCTGCCGCAGGGATAAAGCCTCCAGGTGAGGATGTCAGTCTGGCCCAATTATTGCTTCCAATTTTTGCTTTTTTAATTTGCACACTCTTCACTGTCTTCCTCTGAATCTCCGCAGGTTATCTTATCCACGAGTCAGCGTCGTGGAGCGACACTCTGCAGCGCTGGTTCTTCCTGCCTCGCCGCGCCAGCAATGAGCGTTATGAGGAGACAGCAGACGAGCGTCGGGGCACGAACCTGGCCCTCAGCTGCTCGCCAGATTTTGAAGACATCACTGTAAGTCAAGTGGGTCCTCTGAATCCCACTCATGGTTTCTCTTCCTTCAAGTTTGTACCCAATACGGACGACCAGATCATTCTGGCTCTGAAGTCGGAGGAAGACGCCGGAAAGATCGCTACATACATCATGGCCTTCACACTTGATGGACGCATCCTTTTACCTGAAACCAAGATTGGGGATGTGAAATATGAGGGTTTGGAGTTCATATAGACTGAGAGACACAGGCTTTGGAGGCAACTGCACTGTTTTTCTACTTTGTTTACAATCCAGTCACTGTTGAAGTAACTGAACTCGCTGTTTCCTCAGTGAGTTTGTTAAAGACACAACTCCAATTCAGCCCTTAATGGATCATCTTCATAATAAATAAAAAAAAACCTATGAGCTGAGACTGTCAAACATGGTCCTGTTGTGGGTTTTGAGGAGGTGACCGTTGAATCAGACATTACCAGCATGTCTTGGCGTTGACCATCTGCTTCCAAGGCCAAATGTGGCCGTCAACAGCACTGTAGCCTTTCTTGTAATGAATGTACAAAAGAATGATTTATCAGACTGTGACCTTGTTCTCCTAAAACATTCGTTTTCATGCACATACTGAACACTCTCCAAAGGTCAAAGGTTTCTTTGCCTCATGTTAGACAACTATCTGTACACACCAAACATGTTTTTTGTTTTTCAGTGGAATAACTAAAGGTCTGTTCGTATTCATAAAACAACATTATTTGAAGGACATTTTGGTGACAAATGAAATTTATTGTATGAAATGTTTTTGGTGGGATGAGTAAAAACCTTGATTCTTATTTTCTGCGTCTTGCTTTTTTATTCACATTTGGTTCCCTCCTCTGAACTTGTTCAACAGGAATTAGACCTTGTGCTCAAACAAGCTGCGACTGGACCGAGCGCCGTTGTGCAACTCTCCTTTTCTCTACTTTTATTTTTGAAATGAAACTTAAGGAAAGCAGCAAGAGTGGAGAAGTGAACCTTTACAGTTGACCTTCTGTGGATTTTAGCAGGACTATAAGAGGGGTGACATTTTGTCTTGCAGCCTTCAGAAAGAGAGAGGCGTATCTGAGGACGACAGCATTTTGCAACCTGCAGGTAATGTGGTTTCATGATATATATTGATTTAACGCATCTTATCTGTTGAGACTGATTTTAATTCTTAATTCCCAGATTAGTGTAGTCAGTTTTAATTTGAATAGATATTAAAATTGCATTCCATCTTAATAAAAACCTTAGAGTTCAAGAAAAAGCCATGATGGTTTTATATCAACCCTTTGGAGCAGTAAATTAATTCATTTTTACGGAAAAAAGACCCCAAATAACACCATATCACTACTCTTGGTACTGAAAATCAATTAAAAATAATTAGTTTTTTTTATAGCATTGCTTCTCTTTTTAAATTTCTTATTTCTGTCTCTGTCAGAGTCCCACACTTGCCGTTGGAAATGCTTACACAGGGAAACGTGTCCGTTTTGTGGCCTCTGCTACTTCTCTGTGCCTCTGGAAGTGCTCTCAAATTCAACCTGTTCAGTGAGTCCTCTGACAGTCTCACTTGTGTGAAATCTAATTAAATGCTAACAATTTTGTCAAAAATTTTAAAGAGTCCATCCAAACACTGTACTAGTTTTCAATGTAATACTCCAAACTCTGCACTGACTGTATGATGTTTTTTTTTTTTTTCTAAGCCACGCTCATTCAATACTGACCGCAGATAATCCAAATGTTCATATTACATCTGCTGTCATGGTCTTGGTTGATATCCATTGCCTGTGTTTGCATACAGCGAGCAACTCTGCACCACAGGAAGGTGATGTGAGGCTCTCTGGCTCTAGAAGTGCTTCGGCGGGCCGAGTAGAAATCTACCATGATGGGAAATGGGGAACAGTGTGCGACGACGGCTGGGACATGGCTGAGGCCCGGGTGGTGTGTCGTCAGCTTCACTTCCCTGGAGCCAGATCTGTAATCATTGGGAGGGACTACGGAGAAGGTGCATGCTACTTCCATTTTTCCCCCACCAGAGGGCAGTAAAACTGTTGTAACGACTGAAGAGTTCAGATTTGAGCTTAAACAGACCAACACTACAAATGAAACTATCAGAAAGGTCACTGTTTAATGTGTCAGTGCTGCAACAATAAACTAATTTGTATCACTGTTCATCTAACCTCATAGTGTCTGGACCCATCTGGCTGGATGATATGACATGTAAAGGCACAGAAGACCATCTGTCCACTTGTGAATTCAAAAACTGGGGAGTGACTGACTGCTCCCACAAAGAGGATGTTGGAGTTGTTTGTGAAACTTCCAGTATGTATCTAAGCTGTTGCAAGGCAAACCCCCTTTTCTTATGGACAAATGTTACACAATTCATGAGAAATGAAGTAATTTCTGCTTTATTGATGCTCAAAACTTTTTAGGCTAATTGTCTACTAAATGTTCCTTTCAATCATTTGTGATTTCAGACCAAAATGTGACCACTGATGACTCTCCAAACTTTCTGGACCACAGTATCAGCCTGTCTGATGACCTCGGCCAAATCTTTGACAGTGAGACTGGCTGTGACTTTGAGATCCTGGTCCAGAGTCCGACTGGAAACAGACAGGAAAATGGGACCCTCGAGGTGGCTGAGACAACCATTTGTGCGCACAAAATGATCCTCTCACAATTCCCACTCTTCAATG
Organism: Ctenochaetus hawaiiensis; assembly: GCA_029783645.1. NCBI lineage: Eukaryota > Metazoa > Chordata > Actinopteri > Acanthuriformes > Acanthuridae > Ctenochaetus > Ctenochaetus hawaiiensis. The sequence goes on along the minus strand of JAPZDY010000009.1, from coordinate 9,734,351 downwards.
CTTCAGACGAGAACGCTAGCATTGCGATCAGCATCAGCCAGTCGTGCCAACCACATTTGACCCCCTTCATCAGGTACAGATACAAGAACCAGTATTGATGTCACCTAGGTGTTTTTTTGATCTGGTAATTAGAAAGTAATATCACTAGAATATAATCAAATAAATATCTTAAAATCTTGTTTTTGATAGGTACATTTACACCCGCAAGATAGATGTGACCTTCTCCTCTGCACAGTGCATCCACTGGTTGTCTTCTGAGTTTGGGGTGAAGCAGCTGATGGAGGACACAGGTCGACTGTTCACAAAAATCCTCCCAGAGGACTCTTTGTTTCACACCCAGGTGTCCCTTTACAAATATGCAGGGGAGACTGGGGACTTTGTCCTCCAGGAGAACATCATTCAGTATCTGGCCTGGAACTTCCAGAAGTTCAGCAGTTCTCCTGCTTGGATCAGTCTTCCCGTAGAGCTCCTCAGAGCCCTTCTTGCCCGCTCAGATCTGGTGCTGCCAGATGAACATTTCTTGCTTAAGACTCTAGAGTCCTGGATCACAGAGAAGGGCAGCTCGATTAGTTTGAAGACCCAGGCTGACCTGTTGAGCCACGTTCGTTTCCCTATGATCCCGGCTGAGAAACTGTATGAACTGGACCTCAACTCTTCTCCTCGCAGCAATCATATGAACATGTATCGTGAGATGGTGTTAAAAGCATTCCAGTTTAATGTCCTGCTCTTCAGCAATCTTCAGTCCAACCAGAAGTTCAAGAAAGACGACAGTGATTACCAGCCCAGGATCTACACCGCTGAGCCATGGAGCGTTGCTGTTAACCCTTCATCGAATACTCCATCCTATCCAGCTCGACGCCCCTCTTCTTCATTCAACAGCCAGAGGCGTTATTCATCCAGCTATGGGCATTATTATTATCTTACCACCATGAGCCCAAATGTCCAAGCCGTGGCTGAGTCATTTAGCACACCTGTCCACAACAGCCTGATCTTTAAGGACAAAAAGATTCGCTGGGAGGCCAATGTCTTCAAGGGACAGCGTGACTGTTCAAACCGAGGTCTGAGGTGCACGTCGGTCCCCGTAGCACAGCTGACTTCCCGAGACCAAGCCACCTATCAGAGCAACATCCTGTTCCGTAACAAGCTCCTTGTGACCTGCAAGGGCACAGACTACGTCTGTCAGATTCAGGACTTCAAGGTCAACCTGGCTCACATCACGGTGAACGGGACCCACGTTGTTGCTTATCCCTGTCCCGGCGATGAGTACGTCTACCGCTTCATAGTGAGACCAGAGTATTTCTGATCCAACAGCAAGGCCAGGCTGAGTGTTTCTCACATCTGATCAATTTGAAATCATTTTTTTGTCTAGAATCTTGTGCTGATGCTGCAATATTACACCTGTGATTTTTATTTTTATTTTTTTAACCAATCTCTATTGTTGATTAGCCCAAAATGTATCACCCAGCTGCACTCTAATTCATGTCAAATATCCTTTCCGGCTTTGTCAATAAATAAATACCAAAAAATTATAAAACTTTTTGTCTGTGTGTCAGCATTTCATAAGAGCAACAGAAAATATAATCTGGATATGAAACAAGTGTGAAAGGGGCCAAGTTGAATTATCCATCATACTGATTTATAGCCTGGGTCTCTTGGATAAATGCAGAATGTTTCAGTTCAAAGAGAGCCAAATTAATGCTGTAACATACTTGTGTGTCTCCTGAGGATTTAAGCCCAATAAACTGACTCTTCATATAAATTTAGCTTTAAATAATATCTGCTGTCATGGCCTCAGCGTTTGCTGCTGTCAAGCTCACAGAAGGGGACAAATATATAAATATAAGTTTAAAAATGAAAAAGTGAAAATAAATCATTTGTCAGGGCCCGATATGATGCAGCAGAAGCTTCTAGAATATGAAACATTTCTTCTAAATGTCATTAAGATACAGAAACAATCTGATATTTGGGGAAAAAACACTTTTATTTCCAGTGGAGAGTCTATTTCTTCAATTTACAAGGTAACTGCCCTGATCTCATCAGAGATGCTATAAGAGAGCAGACACACCACTCAAAGCATTTTAGACAGGAAAGTCTCTTACAACAGAGATGACAAGTCATCTTTTGAAACAGTTCAACCAGGAAATATATCTATCCAGTTGTGTTGGCTGTCTGTACTGAGCCATCGGTGTTGTGACACCTTAAACGTGTAGTAGAAGAATAATCTTTGAGCAAAATCTCCAGGTAAACATTTTTGGTCAAGCTATGACTCTCTCCTCATCTAATTTAGACAGGAAACTGGTCTTGTCATTCTGAATAAAAGCCGAGGAGCTTTCTACAAGATGGCTGCTGAAAGGCGAGACTACCGTTTGCGGTTTGTTCATATTTCGTCGATGCAGGGTCCAAATTTGTACATCATGACTAAAATTCTTCCAGTATGAAAAAGATTAATCATCACAGTTTTCCCCAACAGAAAACGAAACAACAAACCTGAAACATACCAGCTTTACTTAACATTATCAGATAAAACACTGGATGGGAAAGGGTTCATGTTTAAAGTGGTTTGATCAGGGACGATAACAGTTTCCTCCTTATGAATCATGGAATCTTCCCAAAACTGTTGTGTGTGTGTTATTCTTTATCACACACCAGTCTGTCTTCAACTTTTCCTGCTTTGCTGCTTCACACGGCTTCCAGTCACACTTTGACAACATGCAGACCAACATGCCCGGGCAGGTGGGATAAACAGACTCATGTAACACGCAGTGACTCATTGGTTTCTGAGAAGTGTAATCACCTGTGGCTGCAACAAAAAAAAAAAAGTAGAAACAAAGAAGATTGATCAGCTGCAAAGATTACATGATTTCTGTGTATATTTAAAGATGAGTCCTCCTCACGCACTCATGGTTCAGTGATGTTTGAACACATACCAATAGATCCATCGGATACAGGAGAGAGTGCTCCACCCGTGATTCATTCACAAGTAATGTTATGCCAGATGTTGGTCACAATGTGATGTATTACCCAGGATGACAGGAGGGAAAGTTTAGATATTTCATCACCAGGTATTCTCGTTTTGTTGTGAGTAATTTCTGACTGTAATTTCATTGTTGTGCCATTTTACCCACAAAACAATTGACCTCAATTTGACAGGCTTTGTTTGTTTGGTCTGCCCCAGTGTTTTGTAATTTCATTTAGAGGTTTACATGAGTGGTTTAAGTAATTGCTTTTAACCCTTTGAACTCCAGTTCCCTTCTGAAATTTCCCAATTTCCCCATTTGTTAGAAAAAAATGAAGCATGTCGTGATAACAAACAGATACAAACAAAAAACTTAATCGCAGAGCATTGCAAAAAACTAAAAAGAGAGAAATCATAGATAAACGGAGCTGTATGTGTGTAAGAGGAATGCAAGGTGTTGTTGTTGCAAGTTTGTGGCCGTGTAAGAAGAAACTTGTAATTAAGTCTTGAGACAGTGTAAAAATAAAGAGTAAATATGCCACTTTTCACTGTGGCTCACAATGAAATGGAAAATTTTAAATTGTCTGAGCTGAGCCTTTTGTAGTTTCTGCCTTGACACATATGGCGGGTCGGTCAGGACCCCCTCTGAGTCACTTTTACAGCAGGGCTCCTCCTTTAGCACCTGTTAGCAACACACAGGGCTTTCAAACACATTACCTGTACCTGCTCATGGCAATGGTTCTGCAAATAAAAGCCTCAGAGCAGCAGAGTTTTTTTTTGACCAAACTGTTTAAAAAAGTTTTATTGAACATAACCAGGTAGTTCTGATGGCTAAACTTAACCAAACTGTGACTGTTTCACAATGTTAAACTTTTGTTAGTGTATGAAGGCTTTGCTTTGTCCGGGGATGCTTAAGAGGTACCCAGTGCTTTAAATAAACGATGCCAAGAGGGTCCAATCCTCTTAATTTGACGAGCTGAGATTGAGAATGTATTGATATTTTGATTAGTAATTTAAAGATCTTAGAGCTGCATTCTTCTTCTTTTTCCTCTTCTTCTTACTACTTCCTCTTATTGTTATATTAATTATACACACTATAAAATTCCTCATCAGATTTAGAAGGGATTTTGGTGTCTTTTAGAGCAGTTTCTTGATTTTTTTTGTCTTTAGTTTTGAGAAACCTCTAGTAAACCCACTTTAAATTGCCTTTGCAGCACTATATGACAGACGGACAAGGTTAGCAACTAGCTAGTGAACACAGTGAAACCTTTAACAGCTAAAAAAGCCTATTGAGCTTAAAGGAGAGTGAATTAGATTTGTCAGAATGTCGGAAATAGACTCCAAATTAATGTTAATTGGCTCCATGTCTACTGGATGTATAAACACCCAGCAGCACACTCACCACAATGATGTTTTGAGTTGAGTTAAGGCGATAACCAGCCGAATGAATAAACTATTCTGGCCTCATTACCCTCTCAACAATATTGTATTGAGCACGGAGAAAAGTGCTGATGTGGATAAAGCTATTAAACACATGCATCTACAACACGTTGACGTTTAGACTGCTCATTATTTCCAATGCTGCCTCAGGCATCCCCGTCATGAAATTGCAGCAATGTATTGCTCTAAAGGAAATGACTGTACAATCCTTTACATGTTGTTTTACTTGTATAGGCCTTGTCTTACGTCAAAGTGAAAGTTCCTGTATGCATTAGTTTGTCAGAGTGACCGTTTCACTCAAACCCACTCAGGACACTGACGATGCCTTAGCAAACTCATAATGACTGACTGTTGCAACCACACAGAGGACATTTGAGGCCATTTGACCCCAGCATGTGTATGTGGTTGGATTTTTAATGGGGTTTTTTGTCTTTCAGACAGATGTTTTTCTCCCTGAGGTGAATTCGCTTAGGCTTATTCATTGTCTCACATCGTCACCAATAACATGTGAATAGCTGTAGTGATGAATGGAAAATGATGGGAATTACCCTTGGGCTGTGGTTCGGTCACATTGTTTGATGTGACCTCCTCTTTACCAAAGATGGCAAAGAGGAGGTGAAGGGCGTGCAACAGGACGGACAGTCGAAAAGCTACGAGGTGGTCAGGTCATGTGGGCTGTGTGCAGGCAGCCAGGCAGAGGGGGTGGGAGTCAGAGGATGTGGGTCATTGCCACAGCACCCACCAGTTCCCACAATGAGACCCTCCTTTTCTGCCTTGCCGGGCACTTCATTTAAAAAGTATTCCTGTCCTTGCAAGTCTATAATTTAAGGGATGGAGGCTCAGGCCATTCCTAAGCCCCTTTTAGTGTTTGTAATGGGCAATGTACACAGGGGGGCTGCTTACATTGCACTTCTCTGACAAATCCGCCTTCTTTTAACAAATTAAAACCAAATGTTGATACAATAATCCAGATCTTAACTGGGGAATAAAACCCCATTCTAAAGGGAGCGTTGCAGTGTGGGAAATAGCTCAGAGTGGCCACGCTGTGAGGTCATTCGAAATTTGCCCAGGAGCCGGGAACACGACTGCAATCTGAGCAGAGCCCACCACATCAGTCAGCATCTCAGTGCAAAGGAAGCCGACTGTTTGGACAGGGGGCGGCAGGCTTTGCCCAGAAGAAGGCGTCTGCTGTTCCTCCGATGCCTTCTGTAAACTATGGAACGAGACGGAAGCATATTTCTGCTCATTTGGTCTTGGATGTGTCACTTCCTTTCATGTGTCTTAATTTCTGTCCCACGCCCAACATCTGTGTTGTTGTTCATGTTGCGTCTACTGTGTCTAGTAACTTCCACTTTGCCTACGAGTCATACACGCTTGCAAAATTCATAACAATTTGGGAATTTTCCTTATATAACTGATGGCATTCTTACTCCAAAGCTAAAGGCAACGATAGGATGAATGAAATTTCCCTTTAGCTAAAAGACGTGCCATTACAAATATGTACTCAAAATTGGTTTTCCTCTCTGCTCTCCCTCTCTCTCTCACTGCCTGTTTTTTAAAACAGACATCAAGTAACAGAGATCTGTGGAAAAGCAACCCGGCAAAAATGCTCAACTATGGAAAAGAGTGGAAATATTTGCCCGGGTAGCCAGAAGGCAGACAGTCAGTGGCCAAATATGATGTCAGAGAGTGAGACAGCCACAGCAGATATAGTCTCTCTCTTTCTCTCTCTGTCTCTCTCCACCACTCTCCCTCACTATGGTCCTCTTCATTATTCATCTTCAGCTCTAATCATCAAACACACCATGCCCTCGCTGTGATCTCCCACTCTCTCTAAGCCAGAATCAACATGGGAGGCCACAAGCTTAGAGCTCCTGAGATCCTCGGTTTCCTGAGGTGGTGCTGCAGTTGTGAACTTTCCAACAAAAGAGCCATCTATTTTTGTGCATGAGCGAGGGATGAGGAGCAACTAAAGAATTTGACTATAGCATAATGTTTCTTTCACAGAAGGGTGGAGGAGTTTGGGTAGCTTACGCTCAGGGAATCGCCGCCAGATTGAATCTATTAAGTTTAAGGGGGATGACGTCACCTTTCTCAAGTCTCCCACTCCTACTTCATTTTTCTCAGTAATTTCATCTGCTACAAAAAGTGTTTAAATAGCTACGTTGACCCACTGTGCATGAGCGAAGACTCTCACTCAATTAAAACCACAGATAATTGTGAGACGTAGGCTGAGGATTACTCAGCGGGACCCGCAAAATAACAAAGAATCAAATGAGAATTTAGAGAGGTTGCTCACAGTGATGATATTTCAGGGAATTTTCGTGAAACTTTATAGGGCGTCACCTCATTTTTTAGCTGTCTGGTCCGTGACTTAATATTTTTAGTTCAGTGTCATTGTTGTGTTAACAGCTCGTTTTTGCTGCCCCCTAGTGGCCTAAAACTACCATTTTTCAGGTTTATGTTAAGTATTTAATTCCCAAACAATTGCAAAAATGTGAAAAAACAGAAGAACATAAATCAAATGAGAAGTTTATGAAAACTGTTACATTAAAGTGTTATAATAGAGATCTATTGTACGACACTGTAAAGTTACTCTTTCTCAGACGGAGATCAGACGTCAGTCCAGAACAGCACACCCTCAGAGCAGCAAGTTAAACCTATGTTAAAGAACTGGGGAGCCAGTTTGGAAAATGTTTCACAGAGGAAAAGTTAGAAAAGAAAATATAGGCCAATCTCATATCTGTATGCTAAGTATGAGCTTCCATTCGAAGCCGTTAGCTTAGCCAGCAGTTCTCACACTTTTTTGGCATGGTCTCTTTTGGTAAAGAAGGATTAATGATTCAGCACAAATCTGCAGTTTTTAGTAATTACTACCGTTGAAATGGGAAGTAACTACGTAAAGGGGAACCAAGTTCGATTTGATAGGAATTAAAGGTCAGCAAAATTGTACTAGCAAATCTGATAAGTGATAAAGAAAGCTTTTGGTTATCTTCCTCATATGAATCTTACTCATTATAGTTAGTTTCCCTCCATATTTACCTCTTGTCATCACATCCCTCTGTCTTCAACAGCTTTATGCCATTCAAGTTTTTTTTTTTGGGAATCATTGCACCAAGTTAAGCTAAACAGCTGCTGGTTGTAAGTTTTATTACTATACAAGAGAATCAAGCTTCTACTTTAACTCTCAATTTAAAAAATAAATATATTTTCCTCAAGTGTCGAGGAATTCACTTTACTGTGGATGTTCATGGCTTCCTCAAAATGAATCCTACTGACTTCAGTGAAGTTTCCTTGAGCTCCATCAACAGGCTAAAATTTCCACTCGTACACACACACACATGCACACAGACACATAAACACACACAGACACACAAACACACTAGTTTGCCATTTACTGAGCCATTAAACTGCCATTTAACGGCGCACATCCATACTTACTAAGGGTTCGATTACTGGAATAACATGGTGATTTTCCATTGATATATATACACAAATGACAAAACCACAAAATGGTTTTCTGCTCATTGTGAAAAGCAATGAATTAGGCTGAAGATATGCCCTCCTCTTGATAAGATAATGTCCCTTCTTCACTAAGCAAACTTAAGGTTTATTGTTCTTTGTTATGAGTTAATTTTGATGTTAATTCAATAAATTATTAATTAAAATTCAAGCTAATGTGTTACTGTGCAGGTTTTTTTTGTTTTATTTTCTTTTTCTTTGTGGAGTAATCTCACATGGGGAAAGTTTAAGGTCAATGTGAAGGTAAAAGTTGAGGTCAAGGTTTGAGGAAGTGCTTTAATGAAGAAAACTGAATGTGTGTCACGTATGTGCCCAACATTGAGCACAATATCCCGGCAACAGAGTTGTGACAGAAGATGACGGGGGGACCGCGGGTGGATGTGAAAACTCGGGGAGCCCCTGACCTCCACAGCGGTGCTGCGTTCACTGGCTGACTCCTCCAGCAGAGGGAGGAGTCTACTGCCAGCCTGCGGTAATAAAATCTGCTCCTGACGGTAGTGGAAAACAGATCTTGGAGGAGTCTCAGAGCCTGAGTGCGGTCTTGAACAGGAATGAACTCTCTCTTATGCCTTATTGTGCATCTCTTACTCTGACCAGAGGACCGTCTGCTGAAACTCTGGACAATTTTTTGCTCCGTTTTCTTTCCTTAAGCTCGCTTTAGGACTGCTCAAGCGCCACAGCCACCCTTCCAGTTTTCACTCCAACTTTTTTAAAAAAAATAAATAAAACTGTAGATTTCAAAGATGATTTGGACGGCGAACAGTTGTTTTGTCACTCTGGCCATCCTGTTTCTGTGGCGGGTGGAAGAAATAGCAGAAGCCTGCAGCTGCTCCCCGGCGCATCCTCAGCAGGCGTTTTGCAACTCCGACGTCGGTAAGTCGACTAACTCAGCTAAAATGAATGAAATTAGTGCAGAATTTCATCGATATGTGCGTTAAAATGTGACATTAAGGGTCTGAAAGTGAATATGCTGAGTGGGGAAACTTGCCCAACTCTTATGTTTACAATTACAGGGGGAGGAGGATGGAATTTTCTGTCTCTCCATCTTTTTTTCCACTTCCCTCCTCTCTTCTTTCCCCCTTCTGTCTGATTATCTGTTGATATTTTTGAGCCTTTGTAGTGGCAGAAACGTACTTCATGTACTCCACTTCATGGCATCCCAATTAGTAGCTTTGCCTTTCTGACAACAATGCAAAAGAGGCAGCAAAAGTAAAATAGTTTAACCGTTTTTTAAAGGCTGCTTACAACACGTTTTCCTTTAATAACCAGGCAACAAATCTTATAAGCATTTTTGTCATATCATTTCCTGTTATTGGTGAAACTTAAAGGCTTGTCAGAGTATTTTTTTTCCTTAGGTCTTTAAAGACTGCCTCTATTATTATTGGAAAAGGAGTGTTTATTTCACAGGAGAGCTGTGTTTGTTTCACAAGAAAGCTGTATAAACATGTTAGTATCTCCCACTCATCCCAGTTAACCGTGGAGCAAGAAGTGCAAAGGAGTGATTTCGACACAATGAAAAGCATTTCTATCATCCTCAGCTCCATGGTCCAGAGGCTAACGATGACTATTAAGTGGCAATTTAATTTACTTTTTCGTTAAAAAGGCCCCGCGGATGGCTTCCCTCTTGCCTTTCCTATTACAAGACACCGCTTGTTGCTGCCATCAACACTGGCTTCAAGCTCCTGAGGGTCTTAACAGTGACCAGCTTGTGCAGCTATTTAAATTGAGGTTTGCTGAAGGCCTTTTTTCTTGGTTGTGAGCTGGCCGAGTGTGTGGCATGCACACAGAAGGTGACTTATTCAAAGGTTTCTCTCTACCATTAGATTCCATGGCTGCGGAAGGTAAGAAACCACATTATCCTGCGGATTAGTTTACTGTAAGGGGATGTCTGATTTCTTCTCCCCCCTTTTCTTAAGCAGTTCCTTTTAACCTTTTATTTGAGATTTTAAAGGTCACACTCCTCACATGCAGCCACAGAGCCGTGGAAGCCACTCTGAGAAAACAAATAAGATAAATTTTGAATTTTGGACAGTCAATAAGAATCTATTTCTAGTCACAAATACTAGAAAATACAGGAGGGTTTAGCATATTGGTTACCATTGCAACTATGAATACTACTGCTACCACCACTACTACTACTGCTACTACTGCTACTAATAATAATAATGAGTAAGAAGAATATAAGAAGTCATTTTTTAAATAGACTTACTTTTATCATGAAACACAAAAACATAATACGTCAAATGTAACTCTCTCATATTTAGGCACATTTAAACAATTTGTAACCATTTGCAGGAAGGCTGTATTTCTTTTCTCATTATTTTCAACTTTTTAAATTGGATTTTGTATGGTTTTTTGCACCACAGTAGGAGGATTAGCTTTTAAAATCAGCTCTGGGTGCAGACTTTTACTCACATAGAAGGCACAAGACTCTATCTTGTGGATTAATTTTAGACTGAAACCAAAGTACTGATAGTCATCTGGACTCTCAGTGTGATTCATTTCATCATAGTTTCTGAGGTCAGGTCCTGACATGACCCTAACCTGCCCCCCCCCCCATTTGATCCTGCTTCAGCACCATGGATAGACCCTCCCACTGACATAAACCACCATTTTATCAAAGAAATGAACCTTTATGGCCAAGAAGTTCTTAAAATTGTCTTGTTAGTAATCCTACAAACCGTCCCTTAGAGTAGGAAGACCATCCAGTTCTTTTAGTTGCACAGTTTTTTCAAAGTTCAGAGAAAAACTTGTTTATTTGGGATGTTATGTAAGGTCGCCAGCTGCTATTGAAAATGAATGGGTGGCCAACTTTGCAAAGTGATGATACGCTACGTTTTAAAATGAAGGTCATCATCTATCCATGCTGGCTCTGCCTTTTCCCCATTAAGTTCTAGGTTAGCTGAATCCTCTTTATTTAGGTTGTCTACTATCCTCCAAACTGCAGGCCATTTACAGTTGTTGTGTGTTTATAATGAATATAAATAAATGCTGAATAGTCTTTTAGAAAATAATCTGTGTGGTTTTTCCATGCTGTTACTACACAGAAAGACTCTGCTTTGAGGAACCCTCACTTAGTGTCAGACAGTTTACTGAAGTGAAAGTATTACTTAAATTGCACAGACGAAGAGTCCGTTGGAGCGTCTGGAGCCTGAGGAAAATTACTCAAGACCAAGAGTAGCTTTCAAACTTCCGTTTGAGCATCAAAAGTTAAGATCTTTGAAAAAAAGGGAAGAAGTCTGACTTTGCAATCAGATGATGAGGTCACTGCATCATTGGGCCCCTTGTGACATCAGTTTTATGGATGATACATAGTGCTGTGTATGCAGACTTCAAAAAATCCCAACTAAAAGCATAAAACTGCAGTTTTTAATAACCGCTTGCCTTCTCTGCACTTAGTTGACCCCAGTACTTTACTGCATCTAGACTAGACTGATTTCCTCCTCTATTCCAGTAAACAAGAATAAATTACCACGTCAGCCATTAGTTGTAAACACGTAGCTTCATTTATCTGGACAAAACAGAGAGAAACCAGGAACAAAAAAATCTTTCCTCATAAATTCAAATCCATCCCTTGGGTCTTTGGCTGAGGCACAGGAATGCCGGGTGGTCATATGCTGCGCTCGTTATGTATCTGCAGTTGATTTCACAACCTGTGCTGCCTTTCGTGAAAAAGGAAAAGCGGGTCATCTTGAAAGAAAGCCGTCTTTAATTTGACTTCCGGTACAAACACAGCCCTGCACTGCAAGCTGTGCAAACAGAGCTGACATTAAAAGCAGATTGAATATGTGTTTGTGTGTGTGTGTGTATGTGCATGCTCGCACAAACAGCTGCCTTTAGCTCAAGCAGCACCGGTGATAATGGCTCACATCGATCTGGCCAGCAGGTTCATTTAATGTGCTCAGTGAAGCGAAAAACGCTTTTATTTGATTATTTTACAGAGAGCAGCTCAATTCCATGTGAACTGCTGCACGTCAGCATCACCATGTTCAATCCACAAATAGAGGAAATGACAATGAAACCAAAATTCAGTGCCGGAAAGAGAAACTGTTAGCAAATTTTGACACTGAAGGAAATGATATCAGAGCGTTCAAACTCCATGAAACTTTATTTTTTTATAAATAAACAGATGAATAATGGTGGTTCAGAGCCACACATCCTTGTGGAGGACTAGCTTTGAGAAGTCTGTTTGAATTTGTAGCGTAGTTTTTCTTGTTCAAAGTCCGACCACATGTGGCTTCTCAGAGAGGAAAATGGATGCACAGGCCCTGCAATTACATGACAAGCATTTGCTTTCTTCTCATTTTGTCTTTGTTTTTTAAAGCACTCCCATGACCACATTGCTGCACACAAAGTAATGTGTTTATTGTTTGAGTAACTAGAAAATGAGATGTTCCCTCAGTACCCAGTTTTCTGAAACATGATTTTTAAAGGGCATGATCAGCCTGTTCCAGTAAACACCATCATGTCCTGTGAGGATTAGATTTACACTGTAACAAAGAGTAACTTTATTATTGTTATTGTTTGTGCTTCAGTGGAATTAGCATTGAAACATGAGAGCTCGTTTTGTCTTAAATTATTGCATAGATTTAATTATTGGAATGTGGATGTTCTGCAAATAATGAATTTCTTTTTATGTTTTGTCAGTTTTTTGCATGTTGAACGCAGCTTGAAAAGCAAAACTTACCCTCACATAGTTGCTTTATAGCCCAAGTGCTCAAATTATATATATCACTCACATAACTCTGCATATTTCAGTGTTTTTTTATATACTGTGCATTTTTTTTCACCTGCCCTACTTTACACTAGTAGAAGGAGAAGTCATCTGTGTGTGATTCTGCACACTCAGGCAAAGAGGATTACCACTAATCCACTTTGTAGCCAGAGAAGTTTGAGAGTTTTGCAGCTCTGCTCGCTCAGTGTGCTCTCAAGTGTTTGAAGGAGTTTGAGATTTGTAAACCAAAACCGTCTCCGTTGGTGAAGTTTGTCGTTCTAAACTGTGCCTTTGGTGTGAAGCTGCAGCCTGTTTGTCAGCATATCCGCTTCTTCACTGCAGCCCTGCAGGAAAGCGCCCAGCTTGCACGCCTCAGTATTTTGAACATTTTCCTGGCTAACAAACTAAATCCTCCCTCACTCTGTTGTGCTCTCCACCTCTACTCTCTCCCTGTGTGTGTTTGTAACAGTGCTGCTTTGAAGAGCTGTCACCTCCCTGCAAACACACACACAAACACATGGGACACTGTTAGGCTAATGCTACCATTGCAATCAGTTTCTGTGCGGTCTCTCCTCCGTGGCCCTGCTCAGAGAGCGCAGCCATCCCCAAAACTCCATCACTCTCTCCATCTGTGCACACGCTCTCCTTTTTCTCGTCTCTTTTCCCTTTTTTTTCTTTAAGGGTCGACTCTTTAGACCCTTAAAAGGAGATGTTCTCTGAGCCTCTGTTGTCATCGAATTAGGGCACATATGGCTCGCAGCTTCATACCTTCATCATATAAAAAAGCAAATGAAAAGGCTTGATCTTATTCGGTAAGGAAGCACGCTAGTGATGGTCTGAGGAAGTCAGTAGCTGCCACCTTGGGAAAGCAAAGGCTGAAGTGAGACTTCAGAGAGAACATCTGGTTAACATTAGCGCCGTCACTAGTCTCCTCCACTTAAAGCCTTGTTTTTGAATAAGATTTTGAAAAACTTTTTTTTTTTTTTTTTCAGTGTGGCAGTCATGTGAGTGTGCGGTAATCCCTCCAATATTTGTCTATGGCTGGCATATAATCAATGTGCTGTGCTTCAGTATTTGGATTCACATAACAGAGGCAGTGTTTTTGAAAGCCATGAGTCATATCTTTCTGTTGAATACTCAGTATTTGAGCTCAAAGCCTCATCCGTATGGTTCTGATAATATTTTTCCACTTGAACTGTTAAGTTTTCTTCCCCCTCGTCCAAACCTCTCTGAGTCCTGAAGCTGCAACTTCACAGAGAAGAGAGAGAGAGAGAGAGAGAGAGAACAGGGAGAGGCTGCACACAAAAGGGAGAAAGGTTGATCTGCATGTCAGCACCTATATCCAGACAGAGAGGCAGGCCGGCAGAGAGGGCTTGGGGGCAAAAGGGGGGAGCATTCTAGTTCAGCTTTTCGAAAGTTTTGCTGACTAGCTTCCTCCTGCGTCGGCCCAGGAGCCTGTGGAGCAGGCAGCAGCACACATTCCTCCCTCTGATTGCAGCTGATGAAACACTCATGTGCTGCCTCTGTCTTCCCAGCACCTGGCACATGCAAACTCCTCAGATCCAAGCCACAGCAATGTGCTGCGGCCAAGGCCGGCATGCCAAACATAGGCATGGTTTAGATGAGATACAGACAGACTCCAGCTCGGTTTTAACATAACAATATTGTCTCCCTTTGTCTTCCAAACATACCAAACATAAACACGGGATTTCTGTCTTTGTTTCTTTCCAGTTATCAGGGCAAAGTTAGTCGGAGTTCAGGAGGTTGATGTTGGCAATGATATCTATGGAAACCCCATCAAACAGATCAAGTATGACATCAAACAGATCAAGGTACGTGGAACAAAAGCTATCATTTTCATGTCGGGGTATAAACTTGATTCCAATCTAAATCTGAATGTTATTTTCTTTGTTTGAACTGTCAGATGTTCAAAGGCCCCAGCCAGGACGTTGATGCCATCTACACTGCTCCCTCCTCTGCAGTCTGTGGAGTGTCTCTGGACACCAATGGCAAGGAGTATCTTATCACAGGTATAGCTTTTACCAAATTACACATCACACAGTATGAAATATAACAAATATTATTCCTTGGTGCATCATAACAAAAGGTTTCATTTTTCATGCCACTGCCATTAATGTGCTCTCCTTCCACTACAGGCAAACTGGAGTCTGATGGGAACGTTCACGTCACACTGTGCGACTTCATTGAGCCCTGGGAGACCACGAGTGCCACCCAGAAGAAGGCCCTGACTCAGCGTTATGCAATGGGCTGTGACTGCAAGGTAAAGCTGAAGGATATTCAGAAGTTAAAAGTGGAGTTAGAGCTGATCGCAAACTAAAATAATCTCGAAAGATACAGAGCTTGTTTTGAGTTTAATCCCTGATCTTGTTCCACTTCATTAGATCACTCGCTGCACCTCCATCCCCTGCACGATCAGCAGCCCAGCAGAGTGCCTGTGGCTGGACTGGGTGATCGAAAAGACGGTCAACGGACAGCAGGCCAAACACTTTGCTTGTATCAAGAGGAGTGATGACTCTTGTGCCTGGTACAGAGGGGCAGCACCGCCCAAAAGGGATTTCCTGGACATCGAAGACCCTTAATTCCACAGCTGTCCGATAATCTGAGGATGTCTGCAGTTGAGAAATACTAAGATCTCAAAACCAAAAATACAAAAAGTCAAATTCTTACATTGTTTTGTTGTTTGTTTGTTTTTTTTACGTAAAAAAGAGAGCCAGAAGATTTGTGCTCAGTGGTGAGGTTGAAAAAAAGTGAAGTTGTTCAATTTTTATTTGCAGGACTCATTATGTTTTTTAATCAACAGTCTTATGAATTCAGCACTTTCAGACGCTTCAACCCCTAAAACCAAAGCACTTCCACATAAACTACTTCTCCCTCAGCTGAAATAAAGGGATAATCAACACAATTCAGTGTCAACACAATGCAGTATTTTGTTCTTGGGCTATTAATTACTGATTTTCTTTCAATCAGAGGTATTCTTTTAAAGTGAACTGCAGTTTCATAATGCAACAAATGCATACCTGTAACTCAAAGTGTAACAGTTCCATGAAACTGTGTTCATAAACAACATTAGCTGGCCACAGGCGCCCTTATTTGTGACAGCAGAGCTATCATGAGGAAAGAGCGCCACCTCTTGCCTGTCCTAGTTCAGATTCTTTAGTGGGCAAAACTTTTCCCCTCCCCTGTTTTCTATGGTGTGTCAAGCCTGGTTTGAGTAAGCATGACTAGTGCTAATTGTTTTCTTTAAATAATCCTGAATAGACAAGAATGCACTTTGAACACAATTGTCACAGCAGTCATTTTGTCTCTAATGAAGAAATTGCTGAAAAAGAGGATTGAATCCTCCGTTTTTTGTTTTTTTTTATATATATATTACAGCTCTTCTCTTTGCAATGCTTAAGTGTAATAGCATATTTTATTTAAGGTTTTATGATTCATCAAATTCTATTGAAGCAAAAGCCCACATTTTGATACTTTGTTTTGACAAAAGACACTATTGGCATTGTATAAAGAGAAGGCCACATATTTCAACAGTAATAGCAAAATACACACATTTTACATGCATTAAAGGTCAGTTTGTAGGCCTATTTGTGAACTGTCTGACTTGCTCATCCTTAAGGGCAGTGAATTAAAGAACATATTGTAACCAGTCATTCATTTACTTGCAGAGCCTTTGATGTGACCATGAAAGTGTTGAGCAAATGTCATGTGACTTTATTAATTAATATGAGAGTGTAAAAGATTTTTCATTTGAAACTGTAGTCAAGTATGCTGTCTTGTGCTGGTTTCACATGATACGTTTGAGATGATTTTTGCATGCATGTCCAACTGAAACAATACTGTACATTTGACTATTATATTAAATGCCAAACCGTGTTTTGATGCTCTGCATTGTTTATTTTCTCTTCAGTGGTTAAAGTGTGTACACTGACAAGATTTCACCATTCAGTCATTTCAATTTCAATTAGATGAAAAATCAAAGTGGATTTATTTGTTAGTTATATACAGAAAAAACAAACAATTTTGATTTAAGGGGCTGTTTGTACAAACGAGCAGCCATGGGTGTAAGAAGACTTGATTCCTGTGAGAGGGAGGCCTACAGCAGGCATAAAAACGACAGCACTTAGTAGCATATACAATTTTTTCTTGAATAAGTATTTGAGACACTTAATGGAGGACAGGGCAGCCTTAACTGAACCACTAACTGCTTTGCGACACTATAAAAGCAATCTGCTGCCGCCTAGTGGAGAAAATATGACATTCATGGACATTCCTTCACGAGCCTCTCCATGTGCAAGAATATGCAATTATTAATAAGATACTCTCAGGATTTCTGCGTGGAATAATATAGAGCCAGTAACAGAATATAACATTTGTTTAAATTTGCTCTAGGATGAAGTGCAACTTCAATCTGTGTAAATGAGGTGAGATTTATGCGCTGTGCTAGTTTATTACTTCACCTCCAAAAGCATTAAATCTGCTTTGGAGGGGCTACCTAATATGGATGAAATCTGCTGACTCTTTGTAATAATTAAATATTTAGTACAATCAGCGGTAGTAAGGAAATTGACACGAGAGAAGCGCGTTAATCCCTCGAGGGATTTTCATGTAAGCACGAAGCAGTTTCCTTTCATCACATAGATTAGAGCCTAACATAACTGCAGAGAAGCCTACAACAGAGGATGCGAGGGCTCTCTTTGCGGTTGCATTAAAAATTGTTAACATGTATCGCGCCTATTGCATCAATGGTAAACAGCGCTGGCTGGAAGTCACGTGGGCTTCTCTACCGACAGCGCAGCGTCAGTACAAGCGTTGATTGGCTGAATCTTCCAGCTACCGCCTAACCTGTTCTCTGATTGGCCTTTGATCCCTGTCAGTCATTGTCGTCGCTGTTCTCTGATAATGCAGCATGGGCGAAAATACCAGACTCAAGAGCTATAGCTGAGGGAGCAGAACCCTCTACTGTCAACGATTTTGGACGCTTGAACGAAAGGTGAGGGAAAAACGCATTTTTAAGATGCGTAATTGTTAGCATATATTTGTAGAGTGATCTACTCCAACAAACAGGCAGGATGTGGCGGTTAGGAATTGTTAGCCACCTAGATGCTCAGATGCTAACCACATTGCAGCATTGACGGAGGCTGGTGGCTCTCGCCACGTTAAGTTAGCTCGCTGGCTAATATGCTGTTGTTTCTGTCAAGCGTAAAAGGACAGATGATAAGGACAGTCGATACAACAGACAGCAGGAAATGGCCACAATCACTTATCGATTGGTAAAGGTGTATATCGTAGTTATGACGACGTTTTGTCCCTTTACTTAAGAACGTCCAGGTCGACATTAACGTTAGCTGTGTTAGCAATCTAGCATTTGAGCCATGATGACTGGCCGTAAGAGTTGACTTCAGCTGCTGACCAGAGGTTGTCCGGCTGTTATAGTTGACCACGGTAATAACGAGGCGAGATAACTTAAAATCCATTAAAGCAGACAGCTAACTAGCTGTTTAGTCAAGGAATAACCATCAAGACAGTAAAGCTGTAACAGCAGTGACTGTGCTGCCTTCAGGTGCTCCTCATAAAGTCCATCGTTCACTTTACGAGTGAATAACGTCACTTGTGGTTGTAGGTGCTTGTTGGCAGTTGCATAAATAAATCAATCGTGGCATCAAGTTTTTATTTTCTGTCGTTGTAATTAAAATATAGCAGATTAGCAGCATTATTTACGCCATCAACGTAATTACGTTAGTTTATTAATTTGCCGAAGGAAATGTATACCTTTTCATTAATAAACGGCAGTGCTAGACTCTGCCTGCTCTTAATATCTGAACAAATAATTTATGTTCTTTTGATTTAAAAAATAAAATAAATAAAACCATCATTAATGATTAAAATCATTTATTATATAATTTTCTTTTGATTAGCTAATTAAATAATTGCTAATTTCAGCCATATTTCCCCTCCAATTTTGGTGGGAAGATGTTTGTTCTTGAAAAGACGCCATTCTAGATGTAGTTTTAAAATGTGTGTTAATAAAAAAGTGTCTCCAGTATTATGACAAATTATTTATGTTGCTCTGCCTCAATATGCGAATTGCATTGCAAAAAACTCTGACATCTAACACAAGTTTC
This sequence comes from Ctenochaetus hawaiiensis, assembly GCA_029783645.1. Classification (NCBI taxonomy): domain Eukaryota; kingdom Metazoa; phylum Chordata; class Actinopteri; order Acanthuriformes; family Acanthuridae; genus Ctenochaetus; species Ctenochaetus hawaiiensis. Next base: position 9,715,576 of record JAPZDY010000009.1, on the reverse strand, counting down.
AGCTACACAGTGTTGTGTTCACAGGATAACCTCTGAAAAGGGGTTCTTCCCTTGTTGTCTGTAGGTTTGCAGACAAATAAACATTCTAGTAGAATTTTAGATAGCTTGTTTTAAGTTTATTTTCACATGGACTTTGAGTTAATTGGTTAACTAAATACATAAATAAAAATAACTAGGAAAACCAAAAAGTCTTCATTGGTCTGCAACATACTGTGCATCGACACAGCCATATAATGTAGATATTGACTAAATTCGTTTTTGCAATTTTACATAAAGATCGAAGCTCTTTCAGAAAATTACCTAAAACTAACTTTTTATAACAGCTCAGCCTATCTCAGGCAGACTATGTAAAGCCTGATCTGTCAATTTTCAACAAATATCTATGAATTAGTCCTAATATGATGTGCTAATGCTCCAGTAGAATGTCAATAGTATCTGTATTCTGTCAGAATCCAAGGAAAAAGGCAGTTGTTTTTGCTAATGTTTGGCCAGTGTATATTGGATGTATAACTTTGAGTTGTAAAAAATATCAACAACTCCACTGGTGTATCTATGCATGTCAGTCTGAGCACTACATCAAACGAATGAAGCAAGTTGATTTTAGCGCTTTGTATAGCCAGTGCGAGTCATTAGAGGACATAAAATGAGACTGTTTATGTTCATATTTAGGGGTCACTACATATAAATCACATAGCCAATACTTGCAATAAGTTGGCTAGACAGAATGGATATATCTGATTGCAAAACGTTTAAATTGTCAGTATATGTTTTTGACATAAGGTTATCTGACCACATCTTCATTGATTGTGGTGTTGACAGCAGCCAGTGCTGAAAAATGTTCTATGCATTGATATTATCAGTTAGCTCCCAGCTATTAACAATACAGGTGGATATTGTTGCTCATAAATAACTCATATCACATTACAGCATTAAAAAAAATCAGATTTATTCCTTTAATGACAAGATTTCAGGTAACTGCTCATTGTTAGAGAAGCTGCTAAGACATCCTGAATGCAAACATAAACATTAAAAACCTTCTGTGTGGGGTTTGAAATGACTAATTGCCATGACATAACAGTTTATCAAACACCTGTGTTGGGGTCAGTGTATCAACACTGCTGTCCGGTCTTGCGGTTGCATCACTGCAGCTGTTAGCTGTGTCCCTGATGGCTGTGTCGTTCTTAGTTGTATCAGTATCAGCGGCACGTGAAGGTCAGCGTGCCCTTGTGCATACAATGCATGTTCAGCTCTGCTTTTCCTCCTTCTGACGTCACTGCCCACTCTGATGAGCACGACTCGCCGTGCCTTTGGTGTTTCTACTGTAGCACTCTGTATCATCTTCATGATGTAATGCTTTCACTGTCTCGGGGGTTTGTTGTGTTCCAGGCCACCCCGGTTGCATCCCGGTGCATCACTGGTGATTTAATGATTGGTTTAAACACTCCTCAGTCAGTATTAAATACACATTTTTCCTGCATGCTGCATTTAAAAAAAAAACAAAACCTTCATTTAATGTTAATTGGCAGGTGGTTGTTGAGATCTGCACACACTTTTATCTACACTGAAATGATACATTTAGTTTCTTCAGCTACACTAAGTTAAAGGGGACAGCAAATAGTCAATGCAAATGTTTTCATTTTCTTCAAGCAACATTTGTTATCTTATAGTGGCCTATTTTTATTCTCTAGCACAGGTGATAGTGTAGATGACAACATTTAATGAAGTACAGCCTTACAGAAGGAACGTGGCAGTTGGTGGCGGATAATAAAAACACTGATGCAGGCAAAACAAATTATCAGAATTTGACCTGGCAGCTGTTTGCACCTTATGTGCTTTGAATGCTCCTTCTCTCCTACCTCATACACTCTCCCCCCAACTTATGTTACTAACGTCTAATGTCTTGCATAACTGTGGGACAGCTGCCAAGACACAGCTGGCTCTTCAGATGCACTCAGTCTGAGCCATGTCAGGATATATAGGGCTGGAAATGAATCTGCTCAAGCACAAGCAGACAGGGGCATTACCGGGCACTTAGGTGATCGTCAGAGAGATGAAATTCAGCATTGATTCGATCAGCTAAAGGTTTGCTTTTGGTCCTCATTAGCTCAGATGGCTATTTACGCTGTCACGGTCTTAAGTGTAAATCCCTATACAATGAGCATGGAATAGACAGAGCCACTCAGTGTACTGTGAGATGCTTTTGAAGATGGCATAGACCCAATGAGATGACATGTGTTTAATCCTTTCATGAGAATTGGGGAAATCAGCAGTGCTTTTGTTTTGTGCAGCCTCATGTGGGCCAACTAAAGTGACTGTGTGAACAAGTCATGACACTGATACTCAATCTTACTTCCCCCTCAGTGATGTTCCAACAATGCCGATAGTGGATAAACTCAAGGAGGCGTTAAAACCTGGTCGAAAGGAGACGGGTGATGAGGGTGACCTCAACAAACTGTTGGCTTCCTCTGCCAAGAAGGTACTTTTGCAAAAGATAGAATTTGAACCTGCCAGCAAGGGTTTCTCCTATCAACTGGACAGCCTGAAGAACAAGTATGTGATCTTAAACCCCAGGAATGAGGGCGCTACAAGCCAGAAGGCTATAGAGCCTGCCCAAATAAAGAGGCAAGGTAAGCTCTTGAATGAAACTTAAAATTTATCCGATTTTTTTGGTCTACATTTCCATATTTTTTGTATTGTGTCTGGTACAATGTTGTTCTGATAATGTCACCAACTTGACTGCGTTCCTCCTTTAGTCTCAGAAAATGTGGTTGGGGGTCAGAGCGATGGGATCCCTGCCCCACAGAAGATGCTCTTTCCAGGGAACAAGCTAACCCTTAAATGGGAGCGTGTGTACAGGGTGGGAGCCGGCCTCCACAACCTAGGAAACACCTGCTTCCTCAACTCCACAGTGCAGTGTCTCACCTACACCCCGCCACTTGCCAACTACTTACTCTCAAAGGAGCACAGCCGTACCTGTGAGTACTTAAATCAAGCTCTTAAAGGCTGCCAGACTCAGGGGATGAGGACTGTATATTTCTTTACCAGAACACACTTAAAAAGTAATGGGAATGACTCTAATCCTGCCAACTACTGTTAACCTGTGTGCAGACACATGTGACTGAATGTCACTGTGGAATGCAGCCAAAGCAGCTTAAGGAGAGAAACAAAAGCAGCTGCTTCAGTTGGCCAGTTTGTCCACATCAAAGGTCCAGTGTGTTAAATTTAGTTGTATCCATCTTTTAGGTGATTATACACTAATTAAAAAGCACTAATTATGTTCCTTCTCTGTCATATTCCCCAAATAGATCCATATTTTATACACAATGGATCCTAATGTTTTACTCAGGTTTTGAACCTTTTACAATTAATCTCCCCTATATGTGTTATGAGAGAGAAAAGCTGCTTTTTAAAGACTTCACAACAATTTCATGTTAGTTTCAGTTTTTATTGGTTGTCACTTTATAAAAAAGCCCTGGATCTTTTTTCAAAAGAGCTGATCTGTAAACAGCCTTATTCAACATTTGCTTTTTAACCCTGTATGTTTTTATGCTGTGTTGAATATGGATTTTGTTACTTCTTGTATAAAGAGGCCACATGTGTTATACATTGCACTTATTTAACGGACAGTAATGTTTTATGTGGTTAAATGCTGCCACAATAACACGTTGTTTTAATTTTGTGAGTTACTCTGATTGTCTTTGTTGTTATTTGTGTTTCAGGTCACCAGTCAGGCTTTTGTATGATCTGTGTTATGCAGAACCACATCATCCAAGCCTTTGCAAACACGGGCAATGCCATCAAGCCTGTCTCCTTCATCAGAGACCTAAAAAGTAAGACCCCCCACTTACCTTCAGTGCTGCAAATTGTGTCTGAACAGTGTGTGCTCGCTAGTTTTCAATGTAGGTTGTGTCAGGAGTCACAGACACATGATTTTTTTTTTCTTTTGGTTGAATACTGCCAGAGGCATGATGACGCAATACTGGCCACTGAGTCCCATGTGACAACAGCCAGTAACTGCAGTCCAAAATGGGAGCGGTGTGGCTGCAGGCTGTGAATGAACAGCATGTAGAGAGTAGAGACGAGGTGTGAGTTGCACCTTGACATGGCGAAGCACTGTGCTGTAGTCTCGCAGGAGCCCTCCCTCCACCCCAGTTCCCTCCCTACCTGCCTGCTTCCTCCTTATGTGCTGCTGCAATCATGTCTCCACCTCCTGCGCCTCTTTTTCAGTCTCCTCCCCCCCCTCCACCTCCCCCGATGCCCTCTCTGTCTCCTTGTGACTGCAGGCTGAGAGGAGCAGCTTTAGCACAAAAAACTGTTCAGTCCACCTTTTTCCCCCTCCTTTTCAACTCAGACTTGGAGATGGACTGTAGGTGTTTTATAGTTCCCTTTACATGCATTTAGCTGGTTGAAAAAATAAGGGTGCCTCTGGAGCTAGAATGTAAATACATACAGTGAAAACTCAACATCTGCACCACCTCACAGCACCCACCCACACTCCACCCTCACAAAACCAACACAATTCTAGTGCAGTGTCATTACAGTAAAACTGATAAAACTTACTGCAACTTGTCCTGAAATCACCTCAGGATCTCACAGCCGAGGTCTCGCAAAACAAAATAAAACCACAACCACCAAATCGTACGCCCACAGATTTCATATCTCTTTAAGATGTTTTCTTGCTCATTTGTGAGAAGTGCCCTGTTCAAGTCATTAGAGCAATGGTGTCTCCTTTCTTTTTCCCTCTCAAGGGTGACTCATTGTTGTAGAGGGACGCTTTGCTGGGAATGTGATGATGACCACATTATAATTGTAACCTGCTCATACTTTCCTGTCTTCCATTAGGAAATAACAGTAAAGGCAAATCGTTTCAGTGCTAAATTAACTCTAATGTAGACGAGACAACAGCTGGCTGAAGTCACTTAATGACTGTAAGCTTTTTATTAGGTCGCTGTTGAATTGCATGTCTAAGATGCAAGTCGTAACCTTAGGATAGCTGTAAATACCTTTGACGACGTGCTCTCAAACCTTTACAACATATGTTATAATTAATTTCCGGTAATGATTGTTTTAAAATACGAGGTTTGATTCAATAAAATGTATAGAAAATGTGCCTATAATAAGCAAAAGATGCATCTGATTTAAATCTGGCTGACATCCCCTTTATAGTAGCCCCCCATGCAGCAGTACGCTGTCCCCCGCGCTCCTGCATACTTTGAACATGGAGGTTCTGCTCTGTGAATGCATCAAGCGTCATCTGTAATTCGTACCGGATCTCCTCCATGTTTTCAAAATGGCTACCAGACAGCTTTGACTTAATTTTTTAAGTACAAGAAAGGTCACAAGCCATATCCAGTGAGTAGGGGGCCTCGGGGAATGACGACTTATTGTTACAGCAGGAGAAATTCACTTGTTTCCAGTGTGTTTTAAAAGATCCCGTTGCCAGTTGTCTTTGCACCACAATTCAGGTCATTTTTGCTGAATGTTGCCTTCAGATGTCTCAGAACATTGTAGTAATAGTCAGCCATCACTGTCCAACCCTGACAGATTCGAGGGGAAAGCATTAAATATACACATTTTTTTTCTGTCTCTCACAGAAATTGCCAGACATTTCCGCTTTGGAAGCCAAGAGGATGCCCATGAGTTTTTGCGGTACACCATTGATGCCATGCAGAAAGCCTGTCTCAATGGCTACCCTAAGTAAGGCTTGTATTACTGCTTCTTAAAAATCTTAAAAGTATGAATATATTTTCTATGAATATATCATATTCTGATGATCTATCTCTTCATTTCCCTCCTGTCTGTAGGCTTGACAGACAGACCCAGGCCACAACGCTGGTTCACCAGATCTTTGGAGGTTACCTCAGGTCAAGAGGTATTGACTTTTTTTTCTCCCCCACCCAGTGAGCATTAAAAAAGCCTCAGAGCTTTGCACTATTTTGAATTTCCCTTTACATTTCCACGTATTTAATTCTCATTTTTAATTAGAATATTAGACAAACACACACCTCTTCACTAGAAATCAATAGAAATCCCTCAGCTGACAAGTAGAAGAGTTAAAATCCTCTTATAGTTACAGTTTTAGAATAGGCAACAACAAATTTCAAAGGTGAAGGTTTTCATCTTGTTGCAAGTGCAAGTTTGGTAACTAATCACACTCAGATCTGAAATGGAAACAGTGAGAAGAATGCAGAATGTATAGGTATTTCCCCTCAACGTTCATTACAGAATCACAGTCAATCTTTTAGGTTTGTCTTCTGTGCACAGGAAGTGGGACAGAGATGTGAAATATTCCGGTAATCAAAAACCAACCTGAAGAGATTGCATTTTTCTCAGAAGAGTCAGATTTGTTTTTATTCCTGTCTTTCTTTCAGTGAAATGCTCTATTTGTAAAAGTGTGTCGGACACTTACGACCCTTACCTGGACATCGCTGTGGAGATTCGGGTATGTTACACAAAATCTACAAAAACCTCAGTTCTGTGGGAATTTGAGTAAGTATATAATATTTTTCCATTTCTGTTTCTGTCTGTCAGCAAGCAGCAAACATTGTGCGAGCCCTGGAACTGTTTGTCAAGCCCGATGTACTAAGTGGAGAGAATGCATACATGTGTGCCAAGTGAGTGCCTCTCACCCTCTCTGACAACATCCCTCAGCCTCTCAGAGAACCTGCAGGGCCATGAAAATAGATTGTTTTCCAGTTATTCAAGTTACATTAGACATGTTTTTTTGAAAGCGTTTACTTTCTTTTCTTTTTTTCCCCAGGTGCAAAAAGAAAGTGCCAGCGACTAAGCGCTTCACAGTCCATCGAACGTCTAATGTACTGACCCTCTCGCTGAAGAGGTTTGCCAACTTCAGCGGAGGAAAAATAACAAAGGTTAATAAAGGATTCTCACACTGTTGGCTGCTTGAAGGCGTCGTCTCATTTCTCAGTGATCTCACTTTTCTGTCGTACTTTTTCAGGATGTCGGTTACCCAGAATTCCTCAACATCCGACCATACATGTCTCAGAGCTCAGGTGAACCTGTAATGTACGGCCTCTATGCTGTTCTGGTGCACTCTGGCTACAGTTGCCACGCTGGCCACTACTACTGCTATGTTAAGGTAAAATGAGCAGATGCACATCCTTGTTTTATTATTAATTTCAAAATCCAAGGTCGAACACCTTGAGATGTGCACTAAAAAACATGATCCTGTTCTTGTTTTCTCTTAGGCCAGCAACGGGCAGTGGTACCAAATGAATGATTCAATGGTGCACTCTAGTAACATCAAAGTGGTCTTGAACCAGCAGGCTTATGTACTTTTCTACCTGAGGTAAGAACCTACTGTGGGGTGCTGCAAGAGATCAAACAAGGTGCTGTATCTGTCTCCCTGGATTTATAATTAAATAAACCGGTGTTTTTATTTGTATATTAAAGGATTCCTGAAACCAAGAAGAATGCGGATGGGCAGACCACCAAGCAGGGAATGTTGCATCCTGGGAAGAACAGTGTGTCGTCTGAACAGATAAAGAGGGCCAACCTGAATGGGCCTCTCTCCTCCCCGCAGGTCACAAAGGTATTATACAAGACCACATGTGGGCTTCAAATGGGATGAAAGTGTGTGCCAACTTTTTTTTTTAAGTTCAAAATACAATCCTTCTCTTCTCAGAAACTTGAGCCTGCACAATTGCGCAAGATCCAGTCCATGGATGGTGGTTTGGGCCTTCCTGTGTCCAGGAATGGTGTGAGCTCTCAGCCACAGCCCAGACTTTCCAACTGGACTTCCTCCTCCTCCTCCTCCTCCAACGGCCCACCGAAGCTGTCAGGCGGACCCACGGTTATCGAGGAACCTTTCAAGAAGCTGAAGAAGCCTTCTCCCCAGAGCCGAGCGCAGTCCCGCAGCAGCACTCCGACCCCTCCCAACAACGGGGTCAGCAGGCCGGAGGGAGATAAAAAGCAAAGTGGCGAGGGCAGAGGCATGGCAGCGTCTACCTCAATTAAGTCTTTGTCTGACTCTTCCTCTGCCGACACCACTGACTCAAAGGTAATATTTGCTCTGAAAATGGACAAACACAAATCTTAGTTTAACAGCAGCATCAAGGCTGGTTGTGTTTTTTCTCCTGATAACATCATTTAAAATGGTTCAAAATAGACCAAAGTGTGCAAAGACGTCATCATCAAATGGAGATTTGAAAGTATTAAGAGGCTCATTGTGAACTAAAAATAGTGAAGAAATGTGAGGAAATATTGTGTAGTCATCAGTACAAACATTAAAGAATTCATACTAAAGAACAGATTTTTGTTTAGGAGTTAAAGAAGATACAAAGCAGCCATTATGGCCAAATGTGGATGCAAGGAAGCATAACCGCAGCCTACAACTGTTTTTACTTTTGGTCCAGGACTCCGTTGGAACCAAAAGTGCGCCAGTAGGAGAGACTCCCTCCACCCCACGGAAAGGCTCCAATGGCCTGGCGTCTCCGGCAAAGAGCGTGGAGCGTTCTCAGAGCACAGAGGAGCAGAAGACGGCGAAAATCAAACCCCCCGCCCTCAACAACGTCACATCTGAAGCCACCAGCACCATGTCACCTCCCCCTGCCAAGAAACTGGCCCTCTCGGCCAAGAAGGTGAACTTCATTCCCATCCACTGCAGCAGCACCACCTCCTGTCTTAGTTGCCTCACTCCACACTGCTATCCCAAATTTGACCATTGATTTCAATAAGTAGTTTTACTGAGGCAAGTAAACTCCTTGTCAAGTTTATTTTCTGCTATATGTAATATGTTATTTCTCCAGTGTGCCTGTCTAATCAACCACATTGTAGCACTTGTTTAGAGTTTGGCTTCTTTTCCTTTAGTTTGTCCTTTTTTTCTAACCATTTCTAATTCTTCTCTGCCATACCCTTTCTTCTTTGTTTCCCTCCCTCCATATTTTCCTGCCATCCTTTTTAACCTTCCTCTTCCTTATTTTTGTCATATTCATGGCTATTTTCTTTAGACCACCAAGTTTTTATTTATGTCGATAACTGCAGGCTCGCAGCCGGAGTCCGAGCAGCATTGATGCTCTGCCCCTTTTGCCACGCCAGCTGTCCAGAGACCCCACGCATCAAAATCAACTTAACCCCCCCACCTTTGCCTCACCCACTCACACTCACAGGTATGAACTCCAAACCAGACACCACACAGGGCATGAACTAGGGATGGAAATGGCTGCTTGAATCCAGATGTTCTCTCCTTTCTCTTCCCAGAGCTGATCCATTCCATTCATCTAAAGTCCAGTCATCGCAGCCTTTTTCAAACTCAAGTGGATTTTTCAAACAGCAGAGCCTTCAGAAACAGTCCCTTTTCTCCACACTGCAAAAACCAAACGCCAGCCTTTTTCTTAAAACCAACGGGCTTCACAGTGCCGGCCCAAAGAACCCCAAGTCTTCCAACAACCACAGCTCCTTGGTCCAAGAACCAGACCTCGACAGCCCTTCAGCTCAAAATGTCCACCAAAAGAAGAAGAAGAAAAAGAAGCGGCGACATTCTGAGGTGGAGGGCGACACAGAGCCTGTTACATCCGCAACTGTGCCGACCAATGTTGGAGAATCAGAAAGCGAAAAGAAGCGGAAGAAGAAAAAGAAAAAGCGGAAGAGGGAGAACGAGGATGGCGAGAAAGTAAAGGAGAGGGAGTGTGTCCCGTCTCATCTGGACACATTGAACCAGGAAGAGGATTGGTGTCAGGGTGGCATTTGGAGTTTAACATCCCATCCAGATGCAGGACAGTCCAAGCAAAAGCCTCAGTTAGCTGACGCAACTCTAACACAGTGCGAGTCTAGTCTGAAAGAGCAGGGGAAGGACTCTGTGAAGCTGAAAAAGAAGAAGAAGAAGAAAAAGAAGATGCAACTGGCCGAGGTTCTGCAGAACAAAACTTCAGTGTGCCCTGCATCACAAACGTGAGCTGATTTTTATGCTTGGTTGTTTGTTTTCCCAATATTCTTAATTTATGTTCCAAAACTGCTCCTGCAGTGAATTCTAAGCTCATGATTTGTGAAAATGGTACATATACATTTACTATAAGAACCAGTTGTCTCTATCATTCAACTGTGCTTATGTTTTTCAGACACCTCTAGAAACATTGCAGCCACTGTGCTGTGTACTAACTTTCTATGACTGAAACAAGTACTTTCCCTTAATTACTTTCAATTTTTTAATCTATCACTGTTGCACAAAACATGCATTTTTTTTTATAAAGTATAAAATTTACTAAAATTTGAAGAATGGTTATTTTGAAATCACAAAAAGCAAGTTCTACCGCTAAATAGAAATACCTACCCTCTGTATGCAAAAGGCACATTAACCTGGCTAAACATACTTTTTTCCCAGCAGCGCTCCTGGGACGAAGGCCATGGTCGCTCAGAATGATGCAGGAAATTCAATACTGTTAAAAAAGAAATTAAAGAGGAAGAAGAAGAGGCTAAAAGAAGAGGTGGGACTGTGGGAGGAGAGCAGGCGGCGCTCAGATGGACTAAACGATGAGCCTGAAGCAGCGGAGCCCCTTTTGAAAAAGAACACCACAGATGACGACAAAACAAGTAAACAAGGTGCAGGTATGTGAGCGTGGACTCGCACGTGTATTCAAGTTGTCAGATCCTGTTTCCATGCCAACCCAGGATGTAGAAGGGGACACATGTCTGCGTGAGCATCTTGTGTGTCTCAGAGCTTCTTGCTTTTCATTTTGGTGGCCATGTTAACAGATTAGAGCAGCTTTTCTCTTCATCCCTAACCCTTAATAGCCGTCATCAAAGGCAGACTCAATGCAGAAAGATTCTGCTGGCAGCAGCAACACAGTCTGTGTGGACACCACTTACGTGTAAGCTGCAGCAGTTAAGCAAGATACACACACACGCACTGCTTAGGCAATGCTGTGTGTCCGAGGCGTTTTATGTCATTTGCTGAAAATCACTGCGGCACTAAAACCTCTCAGCCTGTCATTTAAGTGACCAGTCATTTCACAATTATACTGAGTGAGCATGACTCATTGCATTTTGAGAATGCCAGATTTAATCACTGTGTTATCTCTAGTTTTTTTTTAATGTATTTTTTTTGTTTGGTTTGGTTTTCAGCTACGGTGGTAGTTTGGGACAGTCAAGTGAAGGATGGCTACAAGCGCAGTCAGGCGCCAGCAGCTGATGGACGTCCCTCTCAGGACACCCTGGCCCATGCTGCTCATACTGCCTGGGATGGGAAAAGAACAAGTGGGGTGGTAGAAGAGCTGCTCAGGAACGCCACCGATAAGGCCTACGGAGCCAATGGTGAGCTTTGACTCTGTACAGTGAACCTTTGGCATGGCGATACTTTGATTTGACCATTTGTGACACAAGATGCTTAATGTGCTTTTCTTTGTTTTGTTTTTCTTATTTAGTCCTCAGCTGGGATGGAGAGGCCTCTGCTATTAGTAGAGACGCCATTGAAGATGTCCACCATGCCAAGTGTGACACTGTGATTGACGAGTGGGATGAAGACTTTGACAGGGGGAAGGTGAGGAAAACACGACTAGAAGTGATGAAGTCACTTGAGCCATAGTTTGTCTTTAAGTTGTTAAATCCCAAGGTCTGTTGTAACACTGTCTTCTTCAACTTCTGTCCTGTTCTCATGTGACTGACCAGGTAAAGAAAGTAAAAAACTATAAAAGAGAGAAGTGGAGAAGTGGCAGCAACATCTTCCAGAAGATCCAGGATAGACGGAACAAATGGTCTGTAACACCCGGAGGGAAGAGAGTTTTTGGAGTCCGTCGCTAAGAGTCCACATTGCTGTTGAGGTCATGCAGACTGGAAAATGGAGACAACAATACTGTATACCAAACTTCTGTACCTTTTCTCACTCTTTTTTTTAATCTCTTTGTCTTTTGTTAAACTTATGACCCAAATTATTGAATTGAAAATGAGCCAAAAGCAGAACAGACTACTCAAAAAAACTGACATCAATTTTTAATAGACAAATATTGTCGTCAGGCTTCAGTAACAGAGGCCAGTGGGATTTGACTTGATCATATCATCTTGTAATCCAGAAGCCACAGTAAGTGGCTCAAGCTTTTCTATGCATGCAGTATTTAACAAAAAAACCCTTCAACCCTGCAAATAATTGAGCCTTGGTTGCTGCCCCAACAATCAGGCTGTTATGAAATTTAATACTGTTTGCCATATTAGGAAGGGTAGTTTAAAATGAAAGAGTATAACTGCAAAAACACCTTGTACTGTCTTGTATTGAAAACTGTAAACAATCTCAGAGCATACTTTTGCAGACATAAGGGCTCAGTAGGTTGGACAGTAATAAAAAAAAGTGACCTTTTTTTTTTTACCCTTTTCTTGAAATTATTTTATTCCAA
>JAPZDY010000009.1:9679383-9694676 GCA_029783645.1 Ctenochaetus hawaiiensis | reverse complement strand
AATATCTGATTTTATTATCATGTAAATTAGCAAGAGAGTGCAAGTGTGAGAGAAAGAGAGAGAGAGAGAGAGAGAGAGAGAGAACGGAGGAGGATAGAGAGAGGCTGAGACACCAGCACAAAAGGGGAACAGGGAGAAAGCAGAAGTGATATCCTAGCAAGTTGTGCATTTATTTGAGGGGGAAGAGAAAGTAGGTAAGTGTGAAAGCTTGTCCAGGGGGAGAGAGGAGAATTCATCAAGCTAGCAGGATTAGGTGAGGCAGAGTGACACAAGAGCAGGACCTCACACTCAGGAGTCTCTCCATGGACTGAACACTCAAGAGCTCAGAGTGACTCTCTGCGGCCACAGCAGGGAATCTGGCCCTCCGCAACCTCCCATTTCCTCCATTTCAACCTGATTTGTCAGGAGGCGGCTGCCACCAACGGAAACATACCTCCACACATATTACTCACTAAAGCTATGGGGACGGTGAGTGAACTCTGTGTGTCCAGCCTCCAGACTTTCTTGTGTCCAGCCGTGAAGCCGCCTCAAGAAGCTGCAGGTAACGTCACAACTGTGGGCCTTAAAGCACATACTGTGCTTTCGTGTAATAGCTTTTTTTTTTTGCCGGTTATTGCCATGTGTTGTAGCATGACTGCATTTCTTTTGAATAGATGTCTGAGGCTAAAATATGTCATTTTTAGGCATCATCAACATCACTTTTGAATGACTTCCCATGAGTGTTTTTGAAGAAGAAAACCTGTTGATTGACTGTGTGTGTGACCACTGGCAAAAACCCATGGCTCCATCAGAGATGATAACAGTCTAACAGAAATAGAGGGAGCTTCTTGTGGCAAAGACGGCTCGCTCATTAAGCACAACTTAAACAAATGCGTGCACACACACACACACACACACACTTGAAGAGAGGGAGTGAGCTAATGTTATTAGTCACTGAGCAGATCTAATCTCCAACAGGTCTCGCACATACACACACCGCTAAACTAATTAAAACCTCGGTTGAAAACATAGCCACATAGTGACACGCTCGCATTTCTGTTGCTGCTCCGCTCAGCTGTGCATGAGAACGTCCCTTCTTGTCCCTGTTATCAGCTGCTGTGTCTTTCGATAACGGGGACGACAGCGGTGTTGCGTCCTCCTAAACCTGGATAAACAAATTCTCGGTGCTTTCCCAGTTTAATTACAGAAGGAGGAGCGGGCAGACGTGGAGCTTGGCCTCTACTTTTTTTCTTATACTCACCATCTGTCACCATGTTGCCACATTTGTCCATTTACACAGTAGTAATAAGATCTGAATTGTGATGCAGCCAACGTGTGTGTGTGTGTGTAGGGTTAGGTGTTGCAAGTGAATTATATTAAAATGCGAGCTGGTGTGCACAATCACAAAGAGAGTGTTTAGAACATTGTTGACATGACTAAAGCGGCATCGCCGGGTCGTGGTGAATCAGCTGACTGAGTGTGGAGCAAGGGGAAGCGGTGCTGTCTCAGTGATTTTGAAACAACTGAATCAGCACCAGGCACATACGTGAAAAGAGAAGACTATGTTCGTTTTGGATATTCAAGGGGGAAGTCATGTGGATTGTTCTGGTATCAGAGTTTCATAGATTTTGTTGAGCAAACAAAAATTTTGAGTAAAAAAAAAATGTCCTTGATTTGTTGGGTAGGATTGAAGAGAAAGCTACAGTTTGTGAGCTGATAGCAATAATTCCTACAGGTTTCATTTCAGCTGTCACTCGCCAGCAAGTGCCTTTTTTTGTTGCTTTAACTGTAAACAATGATTGTCATGGCAGCCGTTACATTTGGGAATAAACTTGGGTGGTGTACTGTATGTGTTGGTGTTTCTGTTTTTGATCATGAATCATGCAAGTGATTCACGCATGACTCATCCACGTAAAGGTTGTCCAGAAAATTCACATCGAATCAGCAAAAAAATATTATGTCACCCTCTAAAAAAACAGCCAAACGATTGTCGACATAATCTGTTATGGAAAAAAAAAGTGCAAACATTAGTGAGAAGTTAACAAAAAACTGGCTGACCTCATGCAGTGACGTCTTACCTCACAGAGTCATGTGTCGTGTATCGTCTCACTTATTCTCCTTTTGCATCTAAATGAATCAAGCAAATGTACAGAGTTCTGTCAGGGCTCCTTCTGACTGTAAATGTTTCTGTGAGTCTCACATTCACAGTCACTTTCGAGTGTGACTCAACATGCCCAGTTAATCTTCACAAGACACAGGCCCTGGAACTGATAACTCGCAATATTTGCTCAAAGCAGACGTGATGATAATTTAGCTAATCAACGTCAGCGCAGTGGCGAGGACCGTCTGCTCTGTGAGGCAGGTGTGTCCCAGCTTCGATTCTCTGACGTGGAAATCGCTTGACTCCAGGGGGCAAATGAGGACAAAGTGTGCCCTTTCAAACCAAACAAGCCTGTCAGCACCAGCCAGAGTGTTCAAGAGTATTTGCCAAATCAGCTTGTTGTAAAGGAGGATCTGGAGCAGTAGTGACAGTGGGTGATGATGCTAACGTCATTAAAGCAGTTGTTCCTCCCAAGCTTTTTGGCATGTGACCCTGCAGATCCCAGATCCTGGGAATCACTGACAGACTTAATATTGATTTATCAGCTTGATAATAAATTACTTGTTCTGATTTTTTGAAGATTGGTTGTAAACAAACCTCATTTTTGGGTCTTACCAAAGATGCAAAACACAGTTAAATAAAAAGGTTTTTCAAACACCCTTTATCTATGATTTAGGTTGATAGTACTTTTTTGCAACAATACCTCTTGTTGCCCCTTGTCATAGGTTTGTATGAGCTGTGAGCAAAAACAAGTTTTCTCTCTTTAAATTGTAGTTCAAGAAATTTTAGAGGCTTGAAGAGTTAGATTATACAATATTTTAAAAGTACAAAACGATTAGATGAAAATCTGAAAGGAATCAACTTAATTTTAGTATCAGAAGTATGTTTTCTATCTTTCTGTCTTTCTCTCCCAGTGTGTTGTGGGCCCTGAGATTTTACTATCTGCCCTCTTTAGAGTAGAAACTGGAATATGTGATGCAAAACTTCTACTTATTTTTCAAGATAAAGAAAAGCACAAAATCCCTGCTCTTTGATTATAATTGATCTGTAAATTCTTGTGTACAGTTACATAAAAGTAGAGAATTATGTTAATATCTGACAACAATGTTTTGCTGTATTCCATCGATAAAACTCAGTCTGACGTGTTTCGAATGCTGAACGTGACCGACTGCCAGGGAGCTGCTTCAAAGGGGAGCGTGTGGGATGAAGTCCACACAGATCTGTAAGCCAAATAAGATCTTTCTGGTGGCATGGGTGGATTTGTTTTTCTCTGAGTTCTTGATTTTCATCTTGATAAAATGGCCTTAGATGAACAAACAAGGTGGCACAATTGTTGACTAACTGTAAAATGAGGTTTTTGTTGTGTCTTTGGCTGTCTCTGACATTTTTAACATGCTGTAAGTCCTATTGTTGTACGGTGAATGTGGAAACATGCGGGCCTCATCAAGCTTTCATGCCTGCAGACACAATCCATCCATGAACAGCAGGGGTTTTATGTCCTCATTCCCAAAGACTTATGCATAATTAATTACAGATGAACAAATGCTTTGTCAGTCTGTAGTCGACCAAGACAATGATAATGATAGTTAGGGTTACCATGTGAGCTGCAGAGATGTATGCAGTGCAGAATGCTGTGAGTCTAGCCTGAGGAAGAGTGACATTTAGACAGCTGTCCCACTTCATCAGGAACTCTCTGCATTTCACACCAACTTCCTGCAGCCGCACCTCTTTGTGTGAGTATAGGTGAGCTCTGCTGTGGACCATGAAGAAAAATATTATAAATTTAATGCAGTTGCTTGGCAGTCCATGACACTTGGAGGGCGTGTTGTATAATAAAAAAAGAGCTTAATGTTTGTGATTGCATATTGATTGGCCACCCACAGAGTATTTTTCTCCTTTCTCATCTACATAAGAAAAGTGACAGGAGAGTTACATGTATGACTCATGCCAGTAATTTATCGCTCAGGCCTGCACCGCCTTTTACCTGTAAAATTATAGGATGGGTTGATCCAAAGGTCTCATTACCTCTGACTGCACCTGCGAATGTTTCAAAACCAGCTTGTGCAATGAGTCATGCATAGAGCGACGAAACTCCAGCCACATTTCATGCCAAAAAAAATGTCTGCCATGCACGTAATAATCTGTTTTATTGTTTGTTTGTCTTGTGTGTTTCATTTTTCACACCTGGTGTTTAAGTAGATATGCAAGAACCTTGTATTTCTCAATAGGCCTGTTCTCAAGGAGTAAATTGTGTTGCAGTTTGCCAAAGAGGCAAGGAAGTGACCCAACATCCTGTACCGAATGCTAAGAAAGATATGAGGCATTTGTGTGGGTAATTATGTGATAATGTCTGTTCTTTTGGGATTATTTGTGTTCCAGTGAAATCTGCAGTCAGACGTTTGGGCAGTAGCAGGATTATTTTTGGTCTTTCAGCTGCTTAAAATTAAAAATTCCTGACAGCTCTGACGAAGCTCAGGATTCATTCACAAGGGCTGCTTTATTACAAACAATTCAGCTGCGTGAAACTTGAATCTGTGTGCAGCAGCTGACTTGTGAAGATGTGCAGCAGGACATAACATTAATTACAGTCAGATCCTGACCAAAGCCATGGCTGCACATCAGTGCACATAAATGCAAACATCAGTCTCTCAATTAAAGGAGATTTACTGTTTCAGCTGCTGTTTGATGCTGCGGAGGTTTAATAAAATCAGAGGACAGATTCTGACACAAAACAAACAGCAGCAGTACTGATGTTTCTGCAAAACCCCTGCAAAATTTCAGTGAATAACTTCATTGTGAGATTAAGACATTGATCTGGCATGTTACAGATTTGCCTCAGTGATTATAATAGCTGTTTGTCAAAGGATATCTCAGTTGATTATGTTGTAGATAAGATACTAAGTACAGAAGAGAAGAGGAAGCAAAATACATGAAAGGTGGCTTGTGATGTTTGAGTTGTGTGTTTTCTTTTTGGACCAGTCTCTGTGCTGAAAGGAGTAAAAAAGCACAACTCAGATAGCCCAGCTCAAAAATAACTTCACCGATCTTTTAATAGCTACAACAATGGCCTGTGCTGTGCGTTCTGTTTCATACACCACTATATTCTTCCCCTTTCTCTAACAATCCCTGTTAAGTTCCACTCTGCTACATTTAAAATAGCAGTTCTGAGAAATAACCAGAAACATGAAGGACTATGCTTGCAAATAGTCAAATATTGAAACATGCCCACAGATTCTGCCCACAGATGCTTGCAGACGCTGTTGACATGACACAGGAGGTTTTTCTGTAAATTACCCACATCCTGTGCATTTTAGAGTCAGTTAAACTCTAAAATTGTTTCCCTTTTCTCAAATTCTTTTGGGAAATGTGATGTTGTGTCAATTACAGATTTTATTGGAAAGGGGAATTGCCATGGGGATGTCAGCCCCCCTGTTTTTGCTGTGATTAAGCCCATCTAAGTTTCCCCTGCAGTCCTTTTTTCATCTGCAGGTGGAACTGTTATTCCCACAGATGATCAGCAGGGGTCACTCTTGGTATCTATTCTCATTGGATATTTTCAGTGTTTGTTTTTATTTCACACAGTACAATTTTTTTTTTTCTGCCCAGTTAAGGCCATTTAAACTCAAAGATTTACTATTTTAACTACTGAAACTCTCCCTGCATTGTCAGGTAAATAATGGTGATCTGGATAATGACACAGCACTTTGTTGTTTTAGGGATGACACTGAATGTTGTGCAGTTACAGTTACGGTCATTATTACGGAGAGCTGACCACTGCGTAGTGTTGACACAGCTAGAACAAGTCACCAGTCTCTCCAGGCAAGCCTCCTATCAGAGGTTCATACTACTGATTTTGCACATCATCATCACTTCTCTTGTATTGTAAAGTCTTCTCTGCCATTGAGTTTGACAAAAATAACCCTGGTGATGGGTTCAGGGTACAAGTTTAGACTTAAGTTTTCAACCGAAAGCCTGTATATATAAATAAACTGGGGCTGTGGGATTTAAAAGAAACGGTTGTTTACCAAACATGGTGCACCTAACAGAGACTATCAAGAATGTATTTTGGGAAGTGTGGGATGGGATTCAGTGTTTCTGGAGCTTAGCTTTAAAGACTAAAAATCAGAATAACTTGGCCTCTGCTGAATCTAATGTGTGACCCCCAGATTTATCCTTTAAAAACTCTTTTAAGTGCTAAATCTATTTTCATGTGGATGTAATGCTGTGGAGCATCACTTACCTCCATAGAGAGGACATAGCACAAACTCTCATTTTGATTTGCCGTTTAAAGTCAATATTGATTGATTCATTAGTTGGTCTGCCATTAGATAAAGGAGGATGTTTCCTTGAAGGGAGGCACCGTTCAAACATGAGAACCAGGATCTCATGGCTCTGACACTTGGAACAACACTAATCCAAGGGCTTAACACAGTGCGCTAAGACTGAGCAACAACTATTTCATAATATGACTAAGGCTTGTGTGAGGCTGAAATGTGCTCTGGTGTTAGGGAGCTACTTTCAGCTTATGCAGATTTAGCTGCTTAAGGAGAGTTCACGTACAGCTGGAAAGTTGTCAGAGGGAGCTTTGTCTTGATTTTCCAACCATTACTTCATAGCAGACTGAGCAGATTTATGTGCTGAGGGACAATAAAAGGGATAATAGCAAAGATAAGGGCAATAAAAAAAAATAGTTTCTCCTGCCAGTATTATCAAATCCAGTCTAACTTCTCTGCCAAGGGTACCTATGTGAAGCTTATATTGGTAATTATTTGTCAGAAAGGTGTTTATGTGCATCTTAGTAACCTTTGAGACCATTGTTGTATTTCTATTACCCTTAATTTCAAAGACTTCCTCTTGTTTTCAAACTGAGGCCCTATTAAAATTAAAAAAACATGAGCTTCACACACTTCGTAAATCCAAAGAGCAGAACACATTGTCCTTTTTAGGAATTTCTCCAACTCGCTGAAACTTATTAATCAGCTGCATCTTTTAACCCTTTTTACCCCTCATAACTGAGTATGACGCTGATTTGATGTTTGCATAAACACTTAATTAAGGTTACGCTTGTTAGAGGATCGACTCTACATGTCTTTGTGTTGATCAGGAAGTTGCAAACAACAGTGTATTTATATCAATGGATGATCTTTTCATTTAAAGGTCAAACAGTTGTCTGGTTTCACTTGTTCGGGGTTCTTGTGCACAGATTTACAACATTGCTCGAGGGAATGGATGAACTCAAAACAATGAATTGAAACTTTGTGTGAACCATGTTCACTTCACACAGGGCACATTGTTAGTTGTTGAGTTTGGGCAACACAACTGAGGCATTCATGGCTGCATCTTGAAGATGAGCCTCTCAAATGAAGTGGCTGTGCAGACTGGGGCCTTTCAGAGGTGGAATCACGTCAAGATGATTTTATTCTCTGAGCTAATCTAGCCCTCAGAAATGTTTTGAGCCTGGTATTTAGTTTTGATACAGAACATAATTAAAATGCAGCCAGGCATCCAGCCTTTTGCACATTTATTCTCCTATTGCGTCAGGTAGGATTGGAGTGTTAAAAAACAGAATGGAGGTGTTTTTTCCCAGCCTTTTTCATTGGCTGTGAAAGCAGCATTCCTCTTGGCTTTCCTGTGCTCATAAGCAGGCAGCGACAGGCCCGGCCCTCTGCGAGCTGACAGCAGCACAGTCGTGCAGGTGCTATACAAACAGTAGGCAGATTTATTCACGTTTAACAGGGGAATGAAAAGCCTGGCAACTCTGCTCTCTTTATCTAAAATATGCAGCCAAGAAGTGTCTCCGTGCTGGAGACCTCTATCAGATGCACCTTTGATCAAACACAGCATAAAATATGAATATGTTTGTTGATGGGCCAGGATGAAACATGAATGTGATAAATAAAAAAAAAAAGATGAGACATTTTATTGCTGGTACCTGAAAAAACAAATCAGACCTAAAGCATACAAGCAGAACTGGCCTGTCCATGACTGACGCATCCCTGTGTGTAGTCTTGTTGGTGTGATTTCACACTTTCAGTGATTGTGTAACACATTCCTTATTATAAAATTAGCTGGTGAATTTGCATTAGAGCTTTTAGCAGGATCACTTTGGTAAATTAATATTAAATTGTACAAATTTGTTTCTGTAATGATTTCAGATTTAGGAGCTTCATGAATTTTATGAGCAGTGAATCTCTTTGTGAGAATACTTTCAAACACCTGTGAAATAATCCATCTGCCACAGGCAGGTGTTGAAGCTATTTTCTGAAAAATGGCTTACACTCGTTTCCGAGGTAAAAGTCTGCTTGTAAACACGCACGACTGCCTCTGCGGATGTGGTGAATCAAACGTGACAAGCGCAAGATCAGCAGCAGCGTCTATGTCTGTGTGTGTCAATCACTCTGCCCCTGCCCCCACTGAACCCGGTCCTACTTTCACCAATAGTTCAGTTCATTGTATGTGTATGTGTGTGTGTGTGTGTGAGAGAGAGACGCGTCATTTGGCACATTTGCTACACCTTTAGCCTTCCCACTCTAAAAGAAAAAAAAAGCTGAAGCAATAGTCAATGAACTGAAAGGGGGAGGTGTTGTTACCGGATATGGAGCAACTTTCAACCAAAAATAAAAGTCTAAAACTATAATCATGTATGCTAGTAGGCTAAATGAACTATTCTTGAAGTAAACCACCGTGTTTTTTAAAGTCCTCATTTTCAGCTTTCTGAGGAGGCAGGTGTTGCTGCAATTTTGTCTATTAGATTTAGATAATTATAGACACAATGTAATACAATGCTACTTATGTATTTTATTTTAATTCTAATGGTTATTTAGCTATTTAAAATAAATAACGCGGACATGTAACTTCACTTGTGACACACATTTTCAATATCTTATTATTAAAACTACATTCTATAATTTCTAGTGGAGCCCACATATTATGATTCCCAAACTGTCTTGATGCAAAATGATAACCCAGCTATCTACCTTGTTGCCCTAGACGAAAACGTGCACAACGCAGCAGTTTTATTAACAAGTGAGCCTATTTCTTCCTGTCCTTTTCTGCAGCGGATGGTTGTGTCCTTGGCGTATCGTTAAATGGGTGCTACATATTTTTTTTTTTTTGTGTGTGCTATATTCTGAAAGTCATGACCGGAAGTTCATAGACGTTATTCAGCATTGTCTTGACAGAGACTCGCGCGCAGGAAAGAGTGGTTGGTTAAAATCCTCCGTCTCTTCAAACCACTCCCTTGAGCTGTCGACATATCTACCCTTGACTCAGCGACGAAACTAATCAGAAGTGTATTTGTTAACTCACTTGTTTAAATTCAAAAAAACAAATCGATTTATTTCTCGATACTGGTTTCTGGTCGAAGTTTTGACGCTCGGAGACCACTTTAAACTTTCTGTAACGTTACTCGGATCAACCGGATCAACAGCATGGTGTTAAAATCGGAAGACGGCGTAGGTGAGTGAAATTGTCGAGGAAAGACATTTTTTTTCGCCTTGATATCATTTAAATGTCCTCCCAGGAGTGTTTATAAGTTAAAAACATCTTTCTGAGTCGTTTACTCGGCAGTCCGAAACAATGAGGTTGTGTTTACGGATGAAGGTTTTGAGGTAAATCACAGGACGCCAAATGTCTCTGGCCTTGTTTACAGTGTTTACTCTACCATTTGTTACATAGTCAGTGTTGTAGCGTAACTCAACTTTGTGCACATTTCACCGGCCCCAGTAGTTTTGTTAAAAAAGATTTGACTTCGCATTGCTACTAAAGTAAGACATTTAAAGCATGCAAAGTAAGAAATATAGTCTCTCTTGTCATATAAGGTGCCAAAGGAAGAATCCCAAAAGTTAAACAGACATTTAGATAACAGGCTAAAACCAAACTAAGGTCAATTTTTATTTCATTTTCCAGCAACTAGCCCATTTCAAATTTGTATTATTGACTCGTCATTTTCTGTTTGTTTGTTATGAATAAATTTTCACAGTTTAGTAATGGTCAGGTTGCTTGAAGATGTTAATGTATATATTAGTGTTAGTTTTTGTTGCTATTAGTAATCAACCACATTTTACCAGCCATTTGCATTAGAGAGAACATCCTCAGTGTCACTTTTTCTATTAGCAGCAACAGGTGTGGGAGACAGTTACTTCTAAAGTGTCAGCTTGGAAGAGACAAAGCATTATATATTATTCATGTTACAGTTTTGTTTTCTGCAGTATCCTGACTTTGAATAGATTATCTTAGGTCTGATCAATATATTATCCACATAAAAGCTCATAACAAAAGTTGTAATATGTTTTATACTGTATGATAGGACAGTTTGAATTTTTATGACTTTTTATTGCTACCACAGAGTGTGTGCTTTATGAAAGAGGTTGCAATCTTTGAAGTCACACAGAATGCTTTTGTTGTTGAGTGTGATACCTTCATCTCTTTGGCTCGGTCAGCCTGGCAGCATTGATTAGCAACCTTCACTTGCGTCACAATTAATCGTGAAAGGGAACAGTGAACGTCTGACTGACTAATCCTGTAATATGCTGCTACTCCTTTGTTCTGCTGATGGAAAGGGAGAACTTACACACTGTTTTAGCCTTAGTGGTCCTGGCCAGGCCTGGCAGGCACACAGCTGCATTGTTTTAAAGGGATGAGAGATGGAAACAGTCGATTCTCTTTCAGTCCATTTGTCTCTGCCACTTAGATGTGGGTGGTCAAGGAAGTTAGAGTAGTTTTCACTAATGGTTCCCTAATTAGCAGTGCTGAGAGCTCTAATGGGCACTCCAGAACAACGTGCCTTGCCTGGCACTTATACCCAATGGTTTGATAATCATCATCCTCTCTCTATAATCATATTTTGGCCTTCTTTCTGCATCAGTTGCAGCCCTCCTTTCCACCAAGGCAAGTTTTCATTCTGAATAGCTGCTGTCATAATGCAATTGTACTTGGTTATGTACTATACAGTGCAGTTGGTTGTTGTTGTTGTAAAGCTCACGTTTGGTAGCTCAGCAACAGATAGTAGGCTGCATTGCATACATTTTTTACCGCAGTTTCACCGGGCAGTGACAGAGGCAGAAAAACAATGATGTAGTATTTTAACCTTTGCAACAGTAAATTAAAATTTTAGTTGACAAAACATAAAGATATATAGATATAGACATAAATAATCTTAGCATCAAATTAAGATATGTTTGTCAAAATCCAGAAAGTATTTCCAAGTCTAAATTTTAGCCGAAACAATTGATTGGCAAAAAAACAAAACAACAACAAAAAAAAGAAAAACTTTGAAAATTAAATATTCATTCAAGACATTCAAGATTCATTCAAAATTTGTTGGTTTAGGCCACACAAATATAGTTATTTGCTGTTTTCTTTATGTTTCATCTGGTTATGTGTTTAAAATCAATTATTTGAAGCATCAGTTGGACACAATACTTAATCTCAGTTTGTAACCACAGGCTGGGAGCTTTTGTGTGTGTTCCAACTGTTCATTCATAAATAAAAAGTAAAAATAAGATCAAATTAAACACAAAAAAGCAGACATAATTGTTAGCTACGGACTTAATCCCAAGTTATTGCTGTCTTTCACGGTGCTGCCTGTAAATGTTACTATGTTTACTGCCAACACATTTGACACTTATGGTTGCTTTGCATGGGCGCTGTATTTGCTGTTATACAGATGTTATTGCGGAGGCCTTTGAGAAGCCATGTCATCTGTGTTGCACAAATAGATCAACAGGCCCTTAACTTAAGGTAGGGAGAGCATGTCTCAGATAAGAGTCAGGCAGGATTTTGCCAATCATTCAGGGCCTATTCTTCATTTTGGTCTCCATTTACTTTTCTGTCTCTCAGTGAGAAACATCCTTGACTCATACAGTTTTTCTTTATCCAGAAATTATTGTCACACCATAATTGTGCAGTTAAATTTCAGCCCCTTTCTTTCCATCTTGCACAGGCTAACCTGCAGTTCATTTTTCTGTTCTCTCTCAGCACTGATTTGAGTGACTTTCAGGTATGGACATGTCTGGAGTAATTTTTTTCATACAGAGCAAATCTTTGTGATCGGTCTGTTGATAGGGCCTAGAAATCCAAAATGGCACCTCGCAGGAACTCTATGGTAAACAAAGTAAAAGAGTGTGCTGATGTGATTATACAACACATCTTTGAAGCAGGTCAGGGTTTGGTTGCAGTCCGGTTGCACCTGCATAGCCTGCTTAGCATTATTTGTGTGTTATTTGTTTGGGCTGTAGGAAAGGGATGAAAATTGAAAGCATCATACCAAAACATTGCATGCTTTACTTATGGTAAAGAAAGCAGATTTTCAAATTGCTTATCAGATCTCCAGCTGATTTAAAACATACTTTGGGGATAGTTACAATTTGTACAGTTCTAAAAATGCATTGAGAAAGAGCAGCCTCCATAAAAAAATGATCAGAGGTTAACCTTGGGGACTGTGTTGTGCAGCTGTTTTGTTGGAAACATTTAGTGACCCCTTGTTTTTGTGCAGTACTCAGACCATAGTTAAATGTGTATGCCATCATGGTGACAGAGCTGAAGGATTAAAACTATGAAGAAGGAAGAATGGCTTTTTTTTATCGCCTTTCTCACAGGATGGGTGGGTTGAGCCACAGCTTTCACTCCTCCTTGAGCTATGAAAATGGTGCACAAACAGGAAGCATAGAGTTTGACAAAATTCTTGAGAGTGACGGCCCACTGTGTGTGGGCTTAAGTTTCTACACTGCTCTTCTACAGAAAAACACAACATGGAAACTGAAATAAAGGTTTAACAAAAAAAAAGATTGGTGGCTCTTCCAACTTTCCCATCGTATGTTTTCTGGATGTGTGTGTGCTGTGTGTGTGTGTTTAACTCACCAGAGAGGATGTTGATAGTAGGACAGTCCTGATAAGAATCAAGGCCCACGGCATCACAGGACAAAGGCATGCATTGTGGATAGAAATAGCACTTCCGCTTTTGAGGGAAAGCATTTAGAAGCCTCAACATTGGCCTATCAAAACAATTAATGTTGATAAATTCCAATAAAACAGAATGGAGATTATTTAAGAAAGCTGATCTTTTGTGTTCATAATGATGTGTGTCTATGTGCAGCTGCAGGATGTTTATGCTGTGGAGTCATCTGTATGTTTGCTTTACACTGAGGCTGTATGTATGGTGGCAGGACTAGCTATACATTCTCCAGCGCCTGTTCCCACCCAGTCACATCCTCCGGTCCCAGTGTTCCCTCACATCAGCTTTAACACAGATAGTAGACTAACTGTGAACTGCAGCAGGAATGCTTATATTCTCCTAGGGCATAGGGTCCATTATTCTGGAGCAACCTTCCTTTGTGTGAATCCTGTGACTCAGTAATCTGGCACACACCTAAACCAGATCCATGTAAATGCAACAAGGCTTAGCCAGGATTTTAGAAATTAAGTTGTTTTTGTGGGACAGACAGGAATCAAAAACATGAGCGAGTTCTACCCATTAAAAGAGTAGTTAAAGATCATTCTACAAAAAGTCAATAAAAATCTGCAAAAAAATTCAATAAATCTACACATTTTTAAAATGTTTATGACTTCATACAAGTCTTGAATTTTGAAAAACCGCTTAATTTTAACCATTATGTTTTTTAAGGTTTTGAACATGCTTGAATTCAGATATTAAAAAAAGAAAAAAAAACACTTGAGTTTTAACATTATTTGATGTTTCATGATCCTTTAATGTCTAAAATTAAAAGATCCTGTAATTACATTTGATTTTTTTCTCCTGGTGAAGAAATTAGCAAGCATGAAATGATAATAATTAAAACGTGCAGCTGGTATGAGGTCAGAATATATTCAGTTGAACCACCCGTAAAATAACAAGGTGACAATACAATATACTGTGCTATTGGTTTGGGCATTTTTAGGTGCCTAGAAAGTGCTGGAAAATTTGCTTATATATAGCTCTATGAACCTTAATTGAATAAAACACCTGAAAAGGAGAAATTCTCATTGGGATGTCCTGATCATTAACTCATGTTCATGCCAAGGATATAAGCTGTAATTAGAGCTGTGTCTACTTGATTTGCATTTCTGTTGTAAGATCCTCCATACACAGGTATATTTTCTGATATATATCCCATCTTATGCACAATATACATCCTCCCTTGTCAGTTTCATTTCAGAAGTAGCTAAAACCCTGCGAACACATGGATTCCATATTGACACTAGTAACAGGAAGCTCTGTCACGGTGGGAATGCAGGGTGCAGCTGGCACAGCAGAGGGCTCCAGGTTGACTCATAAAGATACACAGACATGAGGCAAGTGCTCACGTCTGCTCTGTGCTGCAGATGTACCTGAGGCAACTGTACACTCATGCTGTACAAACACGCCACTTGAGACACGACAGAGAGTAATGCTGAGAATCTTGCACCATCTTTTTGCATGCCTCATTAGCATCTGGATAATGCTCATGTGCTATTCGTAAAGCAACAAAAAACTCAGTTGTCTTCAGCAGGGGCTTCATTGTTAAACTGGCTGGGGTAATGACAGCATGACTGGCCATATGACTAATCAAGAGAGAAGACCTGGCTCTAGGTACTGACTCATTAAAACAGCTCATGCTAGAGTTTATGACTTTATGTCTCTTTGGGAGTTGACTGGATGTGTCCAAAGTAGAATAATATTATCCGTAATTAGTGCTGTACTATTTTTGGTTTTCTGACTTTTTTCCTTGACATGATCACTTGTCTGGAGTCACTGAAAAAGTTCTGTATATTATGTATATTGTTTATTAGCTTCATGTGATTCTTTAATATCATGACCCAGTTTCACATAAGGCAGCCTTTATGTTTTCTCTTTTGGGCTGCTGGCTCTGGGCCGTATGATGTAGCATCCTAAGCTCTAAAACAAAAAGATCTCAGTGCTCTGGTCAAATGGGAGAAACCCCAATTGAATATGATCTACTATTTGCATTAAACAGAGATAATACTGTGTGTGTCTGTCTGTTAGGTGAGTTCATTACATTTTTAATCCAATATATAAACAAAAAACTCACAAAATATCTAGAAAGGAACTAGCCTTAAACCTAGTTTCTTGATAAACAGAAAAATACAACTGATTCAAAGTAGGCCTGCACGATTAATCGTTTTAGAACCTCAATGCCGATTCACCCCTACATGCGATTTCATTTCTAAATTACGTCGATTTTTTTTTCCAAGAGCCGGCGGCATGTGTCAGAGT
>JAPZDY010000009.1:9659540-9676631 GCA_029783645.1 Ctenochaetus hawaiiensis | reverse complement strand
GGGGGCAGAGATGCACCTATTCTGCGCACCATGATTATATTCAGAGGGTAAGTACTGGGTGTTTCAAACCATAAATTTAGGTTAAACAGCACTCAATAGTAATGAGGGCCAGGGCATGGCGGGACAAAGCTCAGATTATATCATCCCAAATTTGGTAAAAGGGCTCTTGTGTCTGTATCTTAACCCTAAAGATATTGTCATTATCTTTTTAAATTACTTGGAATCACCTTGGTCTAACAGAGTTTATCAGCAGAGTAAAGGACTTCACTTCAAGGGGTATTTTCTGGTTACAAATAGAAATTTTCATTTTTTATATTTCTTTTATTGGAAAAAAAATATCATTCCTGTGCTACTATAATTGACTGCCTTGCTTCCTAATGCTGATTTTGGTTTATAATCCCTCAAATTGAAACTGGATGGACATTTTAGCAGTGATGTAATGGATTTAGTATTAATATCACAGTCTAGACAGTTTCAGTCTGATGGTGTTAGTGTTGACACGATAGCATGCACAGTGGGGGATGCATTGTGTCAGCTACGAAGCCAAAGCGCAGATGTTTTATGTGTGTGTGTACACAAATGCATGTGACTATGTCCTGGTCTGTGTGCACGACTGCACGCCTCCATGTGCATGTGATTTCTCAGAATCACCTGTTTTCCAAGCAGCCTGAGTCCCCGAAGGAGTGAAGATGTGGGTGGCCCTGGTTTCTCTTTTAGCCTGTGGAAATGGCTGCATAAAGGCTCGACCCAGTCAAAATGCTCCAAGAACCACTGCTTGTAAGAGGCTCATAAAGTCAGATATAGACAGGGGATTCAGGTAGTGCATTTTGTGAATATGGTCTCACTGTATAAACATTATTAAGGTTTGAGTAAATCTTTCTTAAGATAATTAGCTTTTGCCTTGCACAGAAACATTTACTCTGCATACTCTTTCTTTATCCTATTTGCTATGTCTGTCTCTTGTCTTCCTAATTTCCTGTCTTTCACTGACGACAGCCTCTTTTCATTGGCTTTGCCAGTGCAGAGGTTTGCTGAATGACAGCCAAGTAGCGCACCCAGACATAAGGAAAACAAGCAGCTTTCAGCTTTTAACTTAAGTAGATGGGTTCCCCCTCCTTCATCTGGAGTGTTCTGGGAAATGACACCCACTTGGTGCCAATGTCTTGCACACATGTGGGTGGGGCCTTTCCCTTCCTAGATGTGGTTTGATTATTTTGGGTGGAGTCAGGAAAGCAGTGAAGCATGCACCTGATTGGCTATTTGTATAAGTCTGGTCCTGTGGGTGACGTCAGACGAGGTGGTTGGGTGGCCCTTTTGGTAGAAGTCCTCGCCTTTAATCACTGGAGAGGGTTTCATCATCCATCTGTTGTGCTGGTGGCTAAGGTTCTGTTGATTTTCTTTTTGTGCACAGATGATTTCCATACTCAAATGATTTTTTTTCTGTCTCCTCCTCTGTGTTTAGTCACAGTCCTTCTCTGTAGGTCTTCTCTCCTGTCAGTCCATCACTTTATGGTCATCCTACATTCCAGGATGATGTGGTTGTGCTGTGGGTCCTGCTGTCTTGTTTTGTGTGACGTGACTCCCTTTAGCTCTCATCAGCTCATCCTCTCTGTTGCACTTGTTTGTGCTGTTAAACACAAGGCCTGCTCTGGGTTTACTCAACATGACATTAATAGACTAGTCGATTGGAGACAGGATCATTACATGCTAGAAGATGCATATATTCTCAGATTTGTCAGCACTGTGTTTTTGTGTGTAGGTTGTGGCTTTTTGTGTCTTTCTGTTTGAATCAAAACACTCACATTTTCCTCAAAATGAACTGCTCTCTAGGGAATTGTCTGACCAAAACAAACTATTTATATTGTTGTCAGCCCCCCCTTTATAAGAGAGAACAGTTGTGCAGATGGTTTCCATGGATACACTGAACAGTTGGGATGGATACGGCTGGTTTGCCAAGGAATACTGTAGCTGTGAGGTGTGATGTGTGAAAGGTCAACCTTGATTGACCATGCTTGGGTGCCATGCTCCCCAAGCTGTCTGAAAACAGGACGGAAAGACAACATGGCTTTGTCTTGTAGCTCCTTAACAGCCCACTATTAGGCTCTTGTTTTGGACTTTCTTTGTCCATTGTCCCTGTGTTAAATATTAGCAGACATTCCAGTGAATGTCATGGGTGTATGCGTCAAGATGTTTGTTATTAAAATAGGTGCCATCCATTATGCAGCATACATATTTTCTTTCAAGGACATCTGTTGAATGCTTATTTATTAAGGATTTTAAATCTGTATTCATTTTTCTTTTACAGAAAAAAATAAATTAGCCGGTTTGCTAATTGTAAAGCTACATTTGTCCATGGGTGTGCATCTCTAACCTCAGTGAATCTTGTAATATCTGCATGACTGGACTCTTCCTTGCTTTATTGGTTACTGTGCAATATTTTGGACAGCTTTTGTAACTTTATTTCTGCTGACTTTTTAATGCAAGAACATTGTGCTTAGCCACTCGTATTTAGTCATAAAGTTTATCTCTGCAGAATTTGAGGACCTTGTAAAACTAATAATGAATTAATGTTTTCATTTAGGAGAATAAAGAAGTAATTAAGTTGACAGAAGAATTGACTTTTTTTTTCATGTCATTGGTGGTATCAAAGAGTTGTGGAGTATGTAATTAGAGACAGTTTGTTGAAAATTCCTCTGTCCTTCCTCTACAACTCTATAACCATTACCTTGTTAACCATTTTCAGAGATTACTTTGTCAGCCATTATGTGGCTCAACCTTTTTTAACCTTGTGACCTGCTGCTCTGGTTAGAGGGGGAGGAGACATGAGCTTCCTGTGCTTGGCCACTAGAGGAATCAGAAGAAAAAACCCTGAGTGTCAGAGATGATCTTTCCACATAACCGCTGTGACTTAGAAACTTGTGACACTGTCAGTGTTCAGGGGATGTCACTACCAGACGTGCTAAATATCTGAAGTCTTGTGTTGAGGCTACCAACGGATCCTTCTTGGCAGATATTTTGCAGCAGAACGACCAAATTGTGGGTAGAGACTTCAGAGGGAAGACATATTCTATTTAGCCTAAAACTGTTATCTATCTAGACTGGAAATAGTCCTAAGAAAAATGTTGCAGAGAGCCAAATCAGGCGGGGGGCTGTGTGGGCTGTTGTGAGGGAGATATTTGCATGTTGGAGAGCCAAGCTGCCAGCGTGTCACAGGTCAGGTCTATTGTGTTCCATCATGTGCCTCAGAACATTAAAGTAGTGTTTAGCTTCAACAGTCTGACCATAGGGGATGAATTGACCGTGCACAACCCCAAGACTTTCAGAGAAAACCACTAGCATGCTCCTAGTTGCACTCCTAACCTGATGGGCCCTCTTCGGTTTTGGAGATTGCCTCTAGTTTAGCAATTGACACAACACTGTTTATCAATGATGATCTTTAACATGAAGTTCTGGTAATCTCGGGCCTATTGAGGGAGATCCTCGCAGACCATGACACGGTGCTGCTTTTGCTTACAGGTTCGCACACACCTACACACCTACACCATCAATCAGGACACATTGCTCACCCCTCAGTTCCAGCCACAGACTAATTATAACGGCCTGTAGTGTGAGGGACAGGACCGCTGGCAGTGCTTTGAGACCTGTCACGTTTGTGCTACTCTGGCTCTGATGCTTGTGTGCTACTTGGCTGACCTATGCTGTTTCATTTAGTTGGACAGATTACACACAAAAGTAAGATCCTCTCATAGTGCACCTGGCTGCTGCAAATTAGTTTTCTGCTGGTGAGAGTGTTGGCTGTCTGAACTGCCCTGACTTTCTTTTTTCCCTTATCTATGTATAGGAATGTACAAAGGTGCATTATATTTTGGGAAATTCTGTCCTTACTCTTCATTTTCTCTCTCATCTCTCCCCAGTGCCGGACGACCTCACCCCAGAGGAGCAGCAGGAGTTGGAAAATATTCGCCGGCGAAAGCAGGAGCTGCTGGAAGACATTCAGGTAATGCTATATTTTATGCCTCGACAACAGTGACAGCTGTGGCTAGTGGTAATTTGTTTTCTTGCTGTCTTTCCTTACCATTCTTGTGTACATGATATCTAAAGAAAGCCTTGCAGTAATTTCTTTAAAATTAAGTAAAAATGCTTACTGCAAGGATGTACCATTGAAATTTGGCAGGTAAAGGTCAAGTTCATTGTTTCCTAATGTTTTTCCTATTCTGTTGACATCATCTCGACAAAAACCTTGAGGAAAAATCTTTAGATTATTACACAAATCCAGTTAAACTTAATCATCATCAATCATCTCACTAAAAATCTTAATTTTATCCACCCATGTCAATGAGCAGGCCTGAGATTCAAAGGGCTTAAGGGGCAAGATGATCTTTATTTTGGTGTCCTACAAGGTCCAGACATTTGTCTCACTTTCACCTCCT
Organism: Ctenochaetus hawaiiensis; assembly: GCA_029783645.1. Taxonomy (NCBI): domain Eukaryota; kingdom Metazoa; phylum Chordata; class Actinopteri; order Acanthuriformes; family Acanthuridae; genus Ctenochaetus; species Ctenochaetus hawaiiensis. The sequence goes on along the minus strand of JAPZDY010000009.1, from coordinate 9,672,201 downwards.
TAATGCACAACTGCAACTCCTATGTTTTGATTAAACATTTACCTTCTAGCCAATTGCACAAAATTCCCTTCCAAGAGATCCTTCAAACATTTGACCTCAAGTGGAATGTGAAGAATTTCCTGCCAAGAGCTCTCCACGTAACCAAACCATTTCTGTTTTGTGTTTAGCTGCTCATGTTTTGTATGAGAATGTACAGCCTCAATTGTGGGTTACCGTCATTTATTTATTTATGTATTTATTTAAATTAGAATGTGGTTTTGAACACAACATGGGTATAAAAATGAATCAAGCAAATGATTCTGCACACAGATTAAATGGGATTATGCTCTTAGGAGAAACATGCTCATGTGGCTGGTTGAATATCCCTCAGTTCACCCTGATTTCCAAAGCGAGCCAGAATTCAAATCGGCTCAGCCGAATTTTCCTAAAGTGGTTTGTTTGAACTCTGTCCATAGCCCATGATAATTTTCTGGGCAGTTGCTGTGACCCAAGAGCACAGCTGATATCGAAGCTAGCTGCTCATGTCTGTTCTGACACTCAATAACCTCTCTGTAAGCTCTGTAAGAAAATGACACACAGAGGTGACAGACTGTCATGTCCAAGCAGAATGTTTGCCTCCAGATGTCCCTGTGAGCAACTTCCGTTGGCCCTGACGGACCAACATTGGAGGCGTGGTCTGACACCCTCCGTTTTATGAGCCTGACCCACCATTGCTACACCTCCCCCATCTCTGGCCACCACTTCTGCCTTCATTTGCTCCTCTCCTCTTCACCTCCTCTGTGTTCTGCATGCTGACCCCTCTTCTTCTCCACCACTCCTACACCCTCCTCTGTAGGTCTTGCGTGTCAAGGCCCCCCCAGCACAACCACCCGCTTTCCTGTATGAGCACAGCCTTTGTTTGCAGAGATAAGCATCTGAAGAATGTGTTGTGATTGCGCAGGCCTTTAAAACACAGATGTTCTCTTTGTGGTTTAGCCTATAGTGAGTTGATATTGCACATAAGGAATGATACACTAATGCACCACAGCTCTATGAAGAGGCCTCACGACCATGTTTTCATCTAACTGTAATATGTATTAAAAATTAACCTTTAAAAAGCATGTTAGAAGTTGCCGGGTTAGGTTACACATTGCTGTCACAATTTGTAGAAGTATACTTAGGGAACTGGAAACAAAACCGGTTGTTGCCAATCACCAGAAAACTGTAAAAGAAGAAGAAGGAAAAGTGGGAAGAAAAAGAGGAAGGAGAAGAAGTTTTTCCCAACTCTGCCCTTTCCATCAGTCTTTTCAGTGTGAAACTTCATAATGCGCATAAAGCTCTTTTATGGAAACACAGCTGATGATTGCTACTTAAACTTATAATGTTAAAGCTCTGTCTCTGTAAATGACTTCTCTTATGCTAGAGTCAGTTTTTCCACACTTGATCGAGCTGCTGTCACCCTCTCATCATTGACTCTCTGCAATACCCCTACCCCGCCAGCCTGGCACCAGCGGGCCTGGCTTGATCGACTAAATCTGCCTCTGAGGCCATTAATCACTAAAACGCCACACAAAATATAATCCACTTTTACGCTTTCTTACTCCATTTGTACTATGGTTATCCCTGAATGTTCTCTACCTAATCACATTCAGGATGAGAGGATTGTTTAGGAGAGCACACAAACAAGCACAGTGATATAAAGAGTTCTTATTTGATTTTAGTTTGAGAGGATGTTAATGAGCTGGATGTTCACAAGTGTGTGAGGAAGTGAGGAAGCGCTTTCTTGCTCATCTGATGGCACTAATGTAAGCATTTACTTCACATGATAAAAGTCCACCTGGCTTAAAGATAAACAGAGATGGTTCAGACATGACAGCCACTGCCTTAACATTGATTAATAAAGCCCTTGTGTGTTTCTAGACCAATACTTTGCATGATGTTTGCGTTGGTCACGCCCTCCCACAACTCCTGGTGTCAGGGAAACTAGTGGACGGATGATGAATTCATTCTTACGTCAATCTGGAACATTTTAATACTAACATATGTGTATTTTTTGCAGCGACTGAAGGATGAGATAGCAGAAGTGACAAGTGAGATTGAGAACCTGGGTTCCACTGAGGAGAGGTAAGAAAAAGGGACTTGATGGCTTTCGCCTTCACACTTTCACATACTCACACAGACATACTGAAGCATTTCCCTCTCTGTTTTGCCTAAATTGGCTTGCTGTTTGCCTTCTATTAACTTAGCAAATGAAGCTGTCAATTATTAATGTCAGATGGCGAAGTTGGGCCATCCCGCCACACCGAATACACTTCTCAAATTGGCTATGCTTTTAAGGTACTTTAAATGTTTCATCAGGCACACCCCCATGACGGGAGGCCTCATTGAATAATGCAGTGGGTGTACGGGCAGGAACAGACAATGGATGGTCCCAAGGGAGGGAGTGCTTGAGTTTGGTCTACTCAAGAATCCCATCAGCTACCGAATAATCCTAAAGCACTCTCTCCTTGATCTTAAACTCATTAATGTTACAGCATCTTCCTGTGATCAGAGTTTCCTGTGATCCATTTATTGAGGAAAGTATGTGATAGGCTGTGCTCTGTCCTTCATGGAGCATATGTTAGCTAAGTGTTGGACATTGGCAGACAAAAGCCAGAGGAATGCTGATGTGAGTGAATGAGTGGGAAGAAATTGTGACCTCTAACCGGTTGGGGATGGGGATGTAACCATGGTGATGGCAGACACTTAGAAATGCACTTTGACCCCTGAATAACTTAAGGCCTGAGAAATCAGATGTTCCCATATGGATGACGTTCAACACTTAATCAAGACTTTGTCATCATCATTGAGGGGGTGGAAAGGATGACCTTTGCTAAACAAATAAAAAAAATGTTGATGGGAAAGATACTTTCAGGAAATGAAGGGACAACATTAATTGTAATGGTTTCTACCTTGACCAATAAGTGTGGTGTTAGATCAGCATGCAGGTTGATTCCTAATTCACGTCTTAAAAAACAAACAAAACAAATGTTTGCATGATAGAACAATCAAGAAAAAAGAAAACATATTTTTCACATTTTTCACACATGAATATATTCTATTTTCCATATTCCTTAAGTCTTCTATGATATCAAATGTGTTTTATTTATGTTTGGGTTGTCAGTAGGACAAAACATTTGAAAACACTACCTTCAGTGTGCTATATTTGGATTAGCCTTTTTTACCATTTGCTTTAACAGACAAGATAGTTTTATATACCGAAGTTTGTTCACTTCAGAAACGAACAACAACAACTTATCTAACTCTCATCTTCCAGGAAAAATATGCAGAGGAATAAACAGGTGGCTATGGGCCGAAAGAAATTCAATATGGACCCCAAAAAGGTAGGTGGAAGTATCTGTCTTGATTCTTCAGAAATGTGGTTTGTCCCACGTTTTTCATCAGCAGGATCTAACATGGGGCCCTGTCTTTGTTTTTAGGGGATCCAGTTCCTGATTGAGAATGATTTACTAAAGAATACCAGTGACGACATTGCTCAGTTCCTCTACAAGGGCGAGGGCCTCAACAAAACAGCCATTGGAGATTACCTCGGAGAGAGGTCAGGATGAAGATTGACTAATTGTTTTTTCCTCTATCTAACCATCTCACTCTCACGCTCTCTATCACCATTCACCGGCACTCATTCCGTGTGGTTGATAAAAGCACTTAATAGTGAGTGCATATTTTCCATATTGCTGTGTTTCCTCTCGGTCAGGCCCACGCCCATCCTTTCCCAAACACAGCTTATTACTCCCACATTTGGATCATCATCTCAAGACGATGTCCGTTACTCAATAGCCTTCATCTGTCTTTGGTTATCTTACTCACTCATGCGTAACGTGGTCAAGAGACTCACGGCTTATGAATGCACGTGTTTAAAACTGCCCTTCATACAATCCTCAGTCCAACCTTGTTAGAGTGAAAACGTGATACAGGAAATAGAAACTTGCTGCTCAGGGACTGTCAAAGCAGGCAGTGTTACAGTCAGGGTGTGGTCTGGAGGTCAAACCAGGAAATGAAGCTCAAGCTGCTGAGAGAGGCTCTCCATCTGATTGTCATCAAGTATGTCTCATTCTGCAAGAAGGGACCGAACCAGTGCAGGGATATGAGATATGATTGGTCACTCGTCCACTGAGATAACCAGTGACTGGATATGACTCAGTCTATGACAGCTCCTTAGAGCCATCCCATGATCCCACAGGGCAGATCATTTACTCTGAAAGTCCTGAAGGTCAGGAATGATGTCATAATTGAATTAAGCTGATAACTGAAAGGGAGGTGGAGGATGTTTTTCCTTTTCGATTGGGTTTTGTAGCTCCAGAGAGAGCTGCAAAAACTCTGACAATTTTGGAATTTACCTGAAATAGGTTGGAGGTTCAGACTACAAGTGTGATAAATAAAAATATGGTGTGCAAAATTAGACACATGTAATCTTACCTGACCATCTCTTGCATGTCCTCATCTCTGCTTAAGCCTAGCACCTCAAGACACACCCAAATCTCAGAACAATCTGTGGTTAAGTTGCACTGTGGGTAATGTGATTGCTACGTTTTGACAAGAAAAAAGATTGCATTTAATAGAGGGTATAATATCTTTGGTTCTGCTGAATCAATTATCAAACTTTTCCGTAACATTTAAACTGTAAGTCCAAGAGCGTTGTAAGATGTAATTAAGAATAGTCGAACCACTCCTCTGATGCTTCTAGTCATTTTTGAAGAAAAGATTCTAGGTTCCTCCATGGTCTTTTTCATCTTATCTAACAGGAAATTAAATACTTTTGAGTATTTTAAAACTAGAAAAAATAATGTTTGTATAGTTTTATATGATATTAATAGTCAAGAACAAAAAATCCAATGTATGAGATGGCGGTAATAGAAATAATTGTAACATGCAGTCCCATTCTTTTGCATATCTGTTTTGTCTCTGGTATGTAGAATAGAATTTTTGAAATGTTAACCAGTAAGATATTTGCAATATTTCTCTCCTGTAGAGATGAGTTCAATATCCAAGTCCTCCATGCTTTTGTGGAGCTTCATGAGTTCACGGACCTCAACCTCGTCCAGGCCCTAAGGTAAGACAGCATCTCTCTGGGACTTTGCATCCTCTGGTCTGTTACATGCAAAGTAAATATACATAGCTTTGTGTGTTACAGTCATTTTTTCAGTCTCCTAATTTTGCAAATTTCAAATGTGCAGCTGTTAGTTTCAGTTTTGTGTCTAAAGAAACTCAAGTAGCATTTTCACAGAAGAAGTGAGTCTGTTGCTGACTACTGAGCTGTGTCCCCTGACAGACAGTTCCTGTGGAGTTTTCGTCTACCAGGAGAAGCACAGAAAATTGACCGCATGATGGAGGCTTTCGCTCAGCGCTACTGTCAATGCAACCCAGGCGTTTTCCAGTCAACAGGTAGCGCCTTATGCTGTTCAGCGGTGTTGTCATAACGAATCAAAAGCTGTAAATATGTGAGCTGTGAAACAAGAGTACAAAATGATTGATAAAATATTGCAAATACAGATGTGAACCACATTTAGGGTTTAATTTTATTGATTAGGTCATGTAAGTGGGTGAGTAAGCAATTCTTAATCAGGATGAAAATGATAACTTATTTGACTCTCAATTTTCCACTTTTAGTAATTGACTTTGTGAATAAACTTTAGTTCCTGTGAAGTGCCTTTTTTCCATATTGCGATTGAGATCTAATGGCATGTTAGTGGTATTCATATTTAAGCTGCTTTATTTCGCAGACACCAAGTCTGCCGAGGTGAACTGTGTTATGGAAGACTGTCTGGCTTTTGGGAAATAATGGCCATAGCAGACAGCCAACTACCTCTATCTAACATAGATGCAGATGGATGTGAATAATGCATGGAACTTCTCAACAGCCTAACGGGCCAGATAAAGTGCTGCTGGCTGCGTTGTCTTTTAGCAAACACACACACACATTAGAGGGCACATCCAGAAACACACATGCATACTTAGCTTCCCACACGCAGCCTTTCATTCCCACCCACTCTCCTCGCTAACCAAGCTTCGCCTATCCATTCCTCTCTGTTTGACTGTGGTCCCCTAAGTGCAGTCCTTTCAGCTCAGCTAATTTACATTCATATTTAAATACTACATTAAACATTGGCAGCAGTTTTATGCTAATCAGCAAGACAGCTTTTGCTTTGTCATAAAGCTCATACCTCTCTTACAGTGTGATCACATTTGTTTGTGTATGTGTATTCCAGACACCTGTTACATCCTGTCATTTGCCATCATCATGTTAAACACCAGTCTCCACAACCCGAATGTAAAGGACAAGCCTACTGTGGAGCGATTTATCTCCATGAACAGAGGAATCAACGATGGAGGAGACTTACCCGAAGACCTGCTCAGGGTCAGAACGGCTTTAAAACTCATTGTGCATTTCTTATTTCACTCCCTTAAGTGATTTCTGTGTCAAGGTGTCAAACCCGCTCTGTATTCATGCTTTACTTTGTTTATCCTAGAATCTGTATGAAAGCATCAAGAATGAGCCTTTCAAAATCCCGGAGGATGACGGCAACGACCTCACGCACACTTTCTTCAACCCAGACAGAGAGGGCTGGCTGCTAAAACTGGGTGAGTGGCACTGTCAATACATGCACACAGTTATTTGGTCACATAATAAATTGCCAAAATAATGGCGCTATCTGTGTTGTGTTTCATAGCAGCACAAGGCTCAAAATCTGCCTCCGTAAAGTGATAACCAGTGTCTCCCCTGAGGTCAATAACCTATGCCTGTATGCTCATGTATGAGTGTGTTGAAGTGTCCGTGAGCATGAGTGAATAGGTGTGTGTGCACTCGACCCGAGACATCTGAAGACATCCCTTCCCACTTTAATGTATTATGGATGTGGCCTTGAGATCAGACCAGCACACGTGGAGGCCTTTGAATTAATGATAAAAGGGCATATTCATACACTGATATATACTAATACTTACTTTTAAGGCTTTCAAGGCAGGAGTCTGCCCATACGCAAACACATAGATGCACATACACTTACCATCCGTACACATGGTTAATAATGGTTTGATTTAAGAGGGAATTTATTTAGACTTAAATTTTTTTTTTTTTAATTTTTTACTTTTTTCCAGTGAACATTTTGATTTCAGGGAAATTTTATTAGAGATCTGATACTTGTAGAAACTCCCAGCAGACATTTAAATTTTTTTTATCAAAAAAAAAAAGGATGTATCTTGGTGTATAATTTGTTTGCAGTAAATTTAACCAGTCTCTCAAGACATTTTCAGAACCTTTTTATTCTGACGTCTGTCTAATTTCTGAGTTGAATCATTTATTTTGACACAAAAAACACACGTGCACACACATTTACCTTTATCATTACAAATGGTTCACAGGATGTCAGCTGGAACTTTTACTTGTTCTTTCCGCTCTAATAGCAGAGAAGCACAACCCTGGACCCCTGAACTCTTCATCCTCTGTTTCCTCTTAGATCTCTCTTTGTTGTGCAGATTCACAATGAATTAGATAAAGCAGCATGAATGCGCAAAGGGACATTTTATCTTTCAATCACTGTGAATCTTTACAACAGACTCCACCTAGGGAGTGAGGAATAACTCTTTCTCTAATTACTCCATATTGTCAGATTTGAGTAAAAAAATCCGGGTGTAAGGTAAATTAGTGGATAAAACAGAAATGGACCCCAATGGAGGTTATTTTAATGTAGTGCTTTGCAGTAGATCTCCCTCTTGTGGACTGATAAAATAACGGCAGATATGTCATATCTGTTGACCCTAAATACTCAATAAAAGCAAAAGTCGAAGCTGTAAAGCAGTGCATCAAAGCCTCCCTTGAAGCAGATTGACAGGACTGTGGTGCAATAATTCCTTATCATTTAATTTGATTTTTTTTGTTTTCTTTTCCTCCTTGTTTGTTTGTTTGTTCCCATGATTTTGGCTGTTGTCTTTCCTCAGGAGGTATGTACACCTGCTCTTCCCAAACGCTAGTCCATCTCTCAGCTCTCAGGTGCTTTTGGTGGTCCGCCATGCTTTTGTTCTCTTCCTCTATTTTTATACGTTGCAGTTTTGTTTTTGTTTTTTGTCCGTACATTTTTTTATTTTTTTTTTTTTTATTTTTTGTCTCTCCATTGACTCATTTGAACTTCAGATGTTTGTCTGTTCAGTCTCTCATTGAGCTGGTGGTTTGTCCACACTCTTTTATCTCTGTGGGTGGTTGCCGGGTTATTTGCCACCCTGTGGGGTTGGCTCGGGGAGCTGATGCTTTGTGACCACTCTACTGAGCAGTGTGACCCTCTTTTCTCTGTTTGCTGTGATGGTCACTCTCTTTGATCTCTGTGTTTTTTAAAGCTGCATTATCCCGTTTTTCCATACAGTGAGCACAACAAAGACTTTTGCTTGACTCTCCAAATTGATCATGAACCCATGTACCTATTGGCTTATTGTTTTTTTGCTCTCTGCTAACATGGAAAGGGTATACTGCACCTTTTCAACAATGTGGCCCTGCTCTCCTTACGCTGTATTTAAATATGAAGGGTAACAGTGTGGCTGCTGGTGTCGTGCTGGACCGGACTGGACCATACTGTGGGGGAGAAGCGTGGGCAGAGGAGTGTGCCAAAAGGGACTCAGGGCTGTTTCAAATTATTCATGCCAAGTATTGGGAATTTGCATGAGATTAAATAGCACTTGGTAATGGAAGAATATGCTTAACGATTTCAAATAATATGCTATATACTTTTGGAAAATATTTAACCTTATAGATGCATAATTTGTAGTTCGACCGTGCATTGTTGTAATAGGTCCACCTTTCTTATGAATAAAAAATAAGAGCTCTTGTATTGGTGCAAAAAAGTGCACATTTAATGTAAGTTGAGTGCCTTTCATAAGCACTTTGTTGATTTATCTTTGTAACATAAATCATTTCCAAAGCATTCATAAAACCATCAACAGCTGGATATGATTTACAAAAAAAAAAAACCCTGGTCCCTCTTAACCTCTACTTGCCCAGCCTCCCACAGTCCCGTCTTGCATGGGTGCCTCCCTCCACTCAGCTCCACTCCGGCCTAGCACCGTCCACGCACCTCTGCAACAATCTGCTGGGACACCCCGCCTCGTCCCAGACATTCTTGCAAGAGGAGGAGGTCATCTCACTTTCTTGGCCTGACCGCAACTGACATGACCATGAAACCAATCACAACCTCCAGCCCTACCTAATCAACTCTCAGGCTGTCAGCCGTGTGGTTCTGCCATTCGCGTCTGTGTTTTTCTGTTCGTCTGCATTATTTTGTCGCAACACGCTGACGAGTCAAGATGTGGCGGGGGACTGTCCATCTCTGCCTGTCTGTTGAGTGAAGCGTGTTGATGGCGTCTGTAGATAATAACAAGCATAGACCGAAGTGTTTGACTTATCATGATGTCTGTGATGTGATGGGAGATCATATACAGTGCTAATGCTGTTATATGATTATACAAGTGTGTTCTACATGTCTATATATATATAAACATCTTCAAAGCCTCCTCTATCCTGGTAGATGGGTTTCACAATGCAGCTTTTTACTAACACTGGTGGTGGGATAGCCAAGTCTAGACAAGGCTTAGGTCTTTTTTTCATGATTAGAAAGAAAGTCCCCCCCCCCCACTCACTGGACACTGCTCCTGTACGAGTGAGAAGTCACTTAATAAAGCCAAAACAGGAAATTCAAGTCTGAGATGCCTGTAGAGAAGCTGAGTATAGCTGTAGGCACTGAGCTTCCTGCCCTCCTCAGTCCATTGGCATCCCATTTTCCCAGAGTGAGACTACCATCTGCCACTGTGATCAGGTTTCCCCCTCAAGGGAAGTATGGGTGATAAAAAGGGGTCAGAGATCAGCTACAGATCACTGAGCGCAGAATTAGCCCCCACTGGGTGTGAAAGAGAGCTTAATCTTCAGTCACTCCTTGAAACATTCAGTCTTCATATGGCCATTGGATTACTTTCCACATTTATTTTGTCTTTTAGTAACTTCATTTGGATAGTGGTTCATTAGGTTCAGCCAGTGCACTGCAAAGCACATACATATGTATCCTGTTTATTGATCCTGACTTTCCAGACTTTATCGATCCTGACTTTCCAGACTTATTCCTTTAAGTCAGCAAGTAAATTGAGTTTCCACACACACAAAAACCTTCATGGAAAAAATGGAGCATTATTGTAGGTTACTTTCACACTTCAATTAGCCTTTATACGACACTTATCAATTATGTAAGTGTTAAGTAGCCAGTACCTGTTGTTAAAATGTAGGTGTGGAATTAAGCAAAATTTCTTCATACAAGTAAAAGAGAAAAGGAATAGCCTGTAATAAAGGCAAGAAAACCACACAGAGGGCTTAAGGCTGTGAACTTGTGGTGGTGGTGGTGGTGAGCGCATGGTGATGCTGGATCAGGGTGAATAGCGGGATGTTCTGGGTAAAAGGAGTCCTCTGGAGCCTTCATCTGTCTGTCTGCCCATACATCTGTCTGCCTGTCTGCTGCTCGACTCCGCTCTTCGGTGCTCGTGTCTCTCTCTTTTTCTTTTGCTTAGTCTCTCTGACCCCGGCTGTTTGCTCCACAGGGGGACGAGTTAAAACCTGGAAGAGGAGGTGGTTCATTCTCACAGACAACTGTCTGTACTACTTTGAGTACACCACAGTAAGTACAGCTTTGATAACCACAATATAGAAGTTGCCTGCTTTTTCTTTTGTCCTCTGTGTGCAGCGCTCTGTCATTGACATTTTTTATATTTATCCAGGACAAAGAACCAAGAGGAATCATTCCACTTGAGAACCTGAGCATCAAGGAGGTGGAGGATAAGAAGCCTGTAAGTACAGCTCCCTCTGCTGGTTCATTCTGTGATTACACACAGGTGGATGAGGACCGGGAGTTGCATGAAAGGACACTTTCCAGTTCTGCCTATTTAGAATATTTTGAAATATGTGATTATTTCTGCAGAATTTTCATAGTTCTTAGCTTTCTGGAAAAAAGTCTTTCCTAAAATTTGTCTCTAAAGCAACATACCTCTCTAATCTTGAAATTGAATTCACTTTTATTTTGCAGAACTGCTTTGAACTTTTCATTCCTGACAACAAGGACCAGGTCATAAAAGCATGCAAGACTGAGGCTGACGGACGAGTTGTGGAGGGCAACCACACTTTCTACCGTATCTCTGCCCCCACTGCTGAAGAAAAAGATGAATGGATGAATAGCATCAAGTTAGTGTTCATTCCGAATTATTGAAGGCACAGTATAAAAACAGGCTATGTTTTTATTTGCATGTAAGGCTCACTGCTGAACACCAGGGATAATCAGAGTCACCCCTTTTTTTTTTATCAGTTTTTGTCTCCCTTTTTAGAGGGATAATCATGCCCAGGTTGTTCCCCAGATCATCCCAAGAAGTAACTTTTGGGGATGTAAACAGGAAGTGTTTCATGGACTGCTGTATTGTTAGCTGTGGCTACAGCTTGTGTTCCTTTTTAGTCTGTATTTCATTTTTTGTATGGCAAATTGGCACCCTTGCAAGTATGAGCTCATGTGCACTTGGTAGTATAGATCACTGGATTACTGGATAACAAAAATATACTGTTTCTCAGGCATGTTCTAAGGGCAGGTCTGTTTCTGTGCTGTCAAAGCAGATTTATAGATGTTCATTTGCGATGGATATCAGAGGAAATGGTATCCACAGACAGTGTGAGTCATATTCAGCCTTAAATGTGTGTCATGTGTGTGTTTGACTAAGTTATGACTCTCAGAAGGTGTACAGTTTTATTCAAATAGCAGTAATTCACTGCATCCAGTGTCTTCGCCCTCTTCAACTCATGAAGTGATAGAGAGGAGGTGTGGAACAGTTTGCAAACATACCCAAATGTCTCACTGGAGATAGATTGTTAAAAAGTTTCAGTAAGTCCACACAACATTAGGAGGTGTTTGCTGCTGCAGATGTCAATCACTGTGATGTACAATAGATAAGAGTCCTCTCGTAATCAGCACAGTCTTGAACATTTTCCAGCTATAAAGGAGAAAAGCAAAGAAAAAGTTATCTTAATAAGTTAAAAAAACAAGAAATAGTTAAACAGGATTGGCATTACTTTAACAATCTCATTTCACTTTTATCACACACATAAATTCTGAGTACATCTGAAATTAAAATTGGAAAAGTGTGCCCTACTTAAATGCAAATGCACCATGCCTATCATTACAGTGCCGTTTGAGAGCATCAATTTGCACTCCTATGCTGTTATCATTTTTTCACTGACATTTTCCCCTGCACCTTTTCCCACAGAGCTGCCATCAGCAGGGACCCCTTTTATGAGATGCTGGCAGCCAGGAAGAAGAAGGTGTCATCCATGAAGAGGCACTAGAGCAGCTCAGCCTTTCCAACATTGCACTTGACAGAGCAGGGGGCCCGGGGTATCTGCTTGCCTTGTCGGGGCTGGTGCAGAGGCCATGGTTGAGGTCTGCCACAGACCTCTCTAGGGGGATTTCTCTAGGATACATACATACTAGCTCTGGCTTTGGGAGTCTACTGGCCAGAAAAACAGGAAGCATGCTGGGGTTTCTAGATAAGAGTCAGGGCCAAAGCCTCCTCTAACCTCCTGTCTGAATGTCTCTTTCTCTCTCTCTCTCACCCTGTG
>JAPZDY010000009.1:9638037-9651879 GCA_029783645.1 Ctenochaetus hawaiiensis | reverse complement strand
GGAGAAATGCATATATATATATATATATATATATATATACTGATTTCATTATATGTACATATATATGTATATATATATACATATAATGAACAATGATATATATACTGAACAATGATGCAGCTGCATTTTTATTAGTAGTTATCTGAAACCAGAAATCAGTCACAGATGATGGCTAAGAGGATGAAAGAGCTCTCTTGTAGCTCACTCTAGCAGAACCCCGAACAGGAACACACCTGCGCCAGTAACAATAGGCTCTATTCAACAATCCAAATGGCTTGTAGTCAGTTTATAGTCCCCCGTTATGACTTCATTGTGTCTGCTATGAAGACATTTCATACAAGGTCATCGAAGGCCCAGTCATCCACACATGTGGAGCCATTTACTGATTTAGGGAACAGCAAGAATCAAAGCTCTCCTTTTGGTGAGTGATGTTTCCTGGGGAGCATTCTCAAACATCTGCGCATGAGTCAGGCCATCAGACAATGTGGGGTATGAAGGGAGAAGGGCCACTTATCGTCATAGGAAAAAAATCGCAATAAAGATCTTGATCCTCTAGAATTGTGAGGCATCTTCCAAGTAAATATCCACTGACTTGCAGAAATGTTACTGTCCTTTACCAGGCAGGTATCACAAACCTCTATCAGCACTCTTATCTGGGTTAAAACCACAACACTGGCCTGAAAACATTGCATGTGCACAATAAAACTACCCGGAACTGTCAGACTTACTGGCACAGCTCAGGGTCAGGTTACTATGATTGTGTTGTAAAGGAAGTGCGCCCATCCATGTTTGCATGCATTTATGAGCAGATACCATGCATATTATTTTATTTGCATGTGAATGATGTATGCCTGCGCATGCATGGGGATGCTCTAAGGATAGACAATGCAAATGTGCACCCCCACTTGAATATATTCAAACACGGTGTTCACTGTCAACAGCATCCTCCAGCCAACCTGCTATTATCGTGCACAGACGGATTTATTACCATCTTTCCAATGACATCAGCCAGCTATTTCTGGGTTTGTGGGAATCAAAGTCCATTTTGAAGATCCCGGTTATGTCATTGGCTCCTTATGTCTCCAAGCATTTGATACCGATAAACAGTCAGTGGTGGCAAAGGCAGGCAGACTAAGATACGCTTGTGGCGTCAGATCAATCATATTATCTTCCATGATGCAATCTAAAAGTTAAGGGCAGCTTATGATCATGATCTGGAAACAATTTTCATATTATCATGGTGGCATGATCTGACATAATTCAGTTGGGGAGTGCAGACATCAAAGGGGTGCATAGTGCCCTCCTGCACATGAAGGTGTTCCTTCAAGGAATTAATTAGTTTTTTTTCCCTTTTTTGTATGATTCATACAGTGGGAAATATATTTTAACAGTAGCTCAGTGTTTTGGAAAAGATGCCTATTTAATTTCTTGCTTAGAATTGAATGATGCATTTTTTGTTTTTTTACCTCTCTCATGCCTTTACTGTAAATATAGAGACAAAGTAAGCAGCCAGTTAGCTTAGCTTCGCACAGAGTGCAACAGAGGGAAGTTGATAGCTTAGTTCTGTTCAAAGGTAAAAAAAACAACAATAACAACTTATTGTTTCACTGTGTCTTTTGTACTGGTAACTACCTGTAGCCTCCAACACTTGCCTGGCAACAGGTTTGGACCAATCACTATTAAGTAGGACAAGTTGGACAACAAGTCTCCACTGCCTCCAACTCTGTACAAACGAAGACAATTATTTAATTACAGACGCTGATCTGGTGCTGGTGATGACATTTGGTGTGTGGGAGTGATCAGCAGATGGAGACACAGTATCGAGGTCCTCTCAAACAGCTGACAAAATCATTCACAGGTTAGGGTTTGCTGTCAATCATGACCTAACAACCCTCTTTTTTATAGCATCAAATAACCGATACTGAGAAAACTTTTTGGAAAAATAAAAACATGAACATACAAATCCGGATGGAAACTACCTAAAATGGTGAGGAGATGACTCTTTGGGGAGTTTAGTTTGACCCTTGTCCCATCTGCTAACATGGAGGGGATTTTGACCTATGCTGTAGTTAGACACTAGGAGGCAATCGATTTGCATTTTTGACTATCAATTATATCCACCATAGTTTTAAATTCAGTTGTGCAGACCCGAGATATAGATAAAGATGGACAAGACAAAAAAGCGTTAATTAGTGAGATTTTAAGGTTCTGTTTTACTATGTCACCAAAATAATTAAAGCCAGGCTAACTGTTTCACCATGTTTCTTTGCTAAACTAAGCTAATATGGCTGGCTACCTGTTTATTGTAGAGACGTAAGAGCGATATTTATTTTCTCATCTAACTCTCGGCAAGGAATGGGATAATTTTGTTTCCTAAAATGTTCAGCTTTTCATCTCAAAATAAACAATTAACAACCTCATTTAAGCTTTAATTCTCTTTTATGGGTCTTTTAAACCACGAAAAAAAGGAATGCAACATGGTGTGCTGTGGATCAGCTGACTTACACTCTAATTTCACACATTTGAACTTCAACTTTCCAGTAAATGTTGAACTTAGCAACCACATCTGGCACAATGCGGCTCGCGGTGGGAAATAATGACACACCGGGTGCCGGGCTCAGATGACGTTTGCGACATTCTCTTCTTTCTTTAACTTCTTCCTCAACACCATGACTGTGCAGTCAAACTGAAATCACACGTTCCCGGTGTGCATTTCCTGTATTCCTTTTCACAAGTAAGCACTAAGTGTCAAAATAGTCATTTCCACATTGTGTCAGCTATATGTGATTTGGAAAGAGAGGGTTATGAAATTCTAGCATGGTTCTTTCAGGAATAAGCCCCTGTGATGTCTGCCTCAACAATAGCCCCAGCTGAGGCTCTCAGCTCCCTGTCACATGGCTAAAATATTTGGCCCCCCAGTTGCAACTTGTCACAACAGCACTAAGCATTCCTATTATTGTCTTATCGGTTTATTGCAGGAAAATAAAAGCAAGAGGGGAAAAAATAGGCTCTGGAAGATGTACAAGTTTATCATAGGTCTACTAAAAATGTTCATCCTCCCTTCCTTCCCCTCCTTTTCAGATTTGGCACTGGCCTCGTCAGTGGGCCACAGTGTGGTGCTGTGTAAATATTGGAGCGGTGCCTGGAGTTGAAAAGTTTGCTGGTCATTTGCTGGCAGAGCCAGCGTCAAACAATGCCAGAAAGTACGTCATAAAATCAGAAACAAAATGATTTATTTTAAAAGCATTCTTGGCAACGTAATACGCTGTTCACAAAGAGAGGTCAATGGTTGCTATAAGAGAAATTGACCCATTTTCAAAAGATACTAAACCAGTTAAGTAGCACAGTATTTTCATCTCCCACATTACAGATCGAAGAAAATTTAACACAATGTGAACTAATTTAAAAATGAACTCCACGTTGACCAGCAACAACATTAAAGAACCACTTACATATAATTACATCACGATAAAAGACTTACAAAGATCCCCCTGCATAATGAGTGCTTTTAAAATCAAGTACGTCATATTTCTAATTCAACTATGTTTATACTAAAGGTTAAATTTTAAATGCAGGACTTTAATGGTGTTGAAGTGCTACTTTTACTGAATAAAGTTATTACTTACTCAAGTACTTTGCAGTGGTTGACTAAGTGAAATGAGCGGGAATATCAAAACACACAGGGTAAACTTCACTAGAATAGATTTTTTTTGCTGTATGATTTGGAGAATATGGGAAGTAAAAGTTAACAGCACTGTGTTCTGCTTTTAGCTCTTCTCAGAAGGCAGCTGTGAACGTCCTGGTATTCGCACCTATAAATAGACTTGTGTGTGATATGTACTAAGAAATGCAGAGTACTGCATGTGCCAAGCATGTCAACACAGCCAACTGCTACGCCTCTTCAAATGATCAAGTTTCAACGTTCTGCTTCATGTAAAATGCTGATATAAACAAAAAGAAAACGTTATGCAGAGGTGTGGTGACGAGTTTTTATCAGCTCTGAAGAAAGAGAAACACCTTTTTTTATGGTAAATTGACTTTATCCCCAGCCGTTTCCTGTATATCTCCATTTTATTATACTTTGACTCTACACTACATGGCCAGAAGTCAGTGGACACACCTATTCATTACTGAATTAAGCCATAACCTTTATTAGCAGATACATAAAATCCTGCAGATAGCCATTAAATTTTCATAGTAAAACATTTAGAGGCTTGAACAGTTCTCTCAGAGCCAATGACAGTTTCTTTTTAATGCCACAAGATACGAAGACATTTTAGTCGAGTGGGCTCTTCCAATTTTGTGGCAACAGTTTGACAAAGGTTATTTGCTGCTCTGGCATGACAGTGCCCCCGTGCACAAAGGGAGGTCAATAAAAACCTGGTTAGACTAGTTTGCTGAGGAGCAACTTAATTGGCCTGACCTCAACCCCACTGAAAATGCTTGGGAAGAATTATACCGCCCACTGCAAGCCAGTCATTCTCGTCCAACTGACCAAATGGCTGAATGAGCAAAAATTCCCACAGACACACTCCAAAACCTTGCAGAAAGCCTTCCCAGAAGAGTTGTGGCTGTTAAAACCACAAAGGGGGGTCCAACTCCACATTAATGTCCATGATTTCAGAATGTGATGTCCGACACGCCCATAAGGTGTGATTTCCACTGACTTTTGAGCATTCTGTTGTCGCTTCCCATTACAGAGTAAACAAGAAATGAACAGTGGTGATAAAGTATTCTTCCCCGTAAATTTACAGTCATGCTCCGAGGTAGAATTGTGCAATCACCATGAATAAATGTTCTTTGGTAAAAATCCCTGGCGTCACTCCACATACCGCGGGAAGACTACTCCAAAATGTTTCATGTCAACACAAAAAATGTAGAAATGAGTCTGAGTTTGTGACTGTTTTCCAAAGAAATGAACTGTGAAATACTGTGCTGCCACAAAGTTTCATGTCTTGTTGTTCATTCTCATCTGTGGTGGTCACACATGACACTTCCCATAATTCAAAGAATCTCACAAAGGGCGACATTGAAGGCAAGATAGTGAAGAAAAAGAGCGAGAGGGAGAGAGAAAGAGGTTACCAGGAAATTACTACAGGATGATTAGTAGTCACACTGAAGTGATCTTGCTCAACCGACAAGGAAGTTTTACAGTAAAACGGCAAATGGCAGAGCTCAACATGGGACATACTATGACATTAAAACAAGGAAGAAATGCAGGTAGAGGCAGGAAGTAAAGTGATTGTATGTGATAGTGAAACAAAGCTAACAGGAATTAGATTGTCTGCACTGCCAGGAACTAGTTGATTTCAGATTGTCAGTTACAGTTCCACAGTAATTTACCAGATTTGAATCACACAGTATGTTTCACAGCCCTTTAATCCAGGAAGCATCCTTTCAAAGGCTTTAGAAAACAACGATTTTATTCCAAATTTAACCCCCTCACAACTGCCAAGGACATGCAAAGCTTCACAGTTGCTGATGCCGTTGACCCAACCTAAATTCATGGCTCAATGTAGTCAGCTGTGCAAACAATAAGCAGCTTCTTTGTAATTGCAATCACCACAAACAATTGGAAAAAAGAACTGGCAAAACACGCAGTGCTTTTATAAGATCTCGCTGTTCAGTGATATTCTGCTCAACCAAGCTGCTCCAAAATATTATGTCGAATAACATTTCTCTGCCTTTCACCCCTCTTTCCAGTCGAGAGGTCCGCTTTTTCCCCCCTCACATCCAGCGGGTTTACGGGAACCATGAGCTAGAGTAAATTTCTGAGTCAGTGTGGGAAAACCTAAACAGCTGCCCTTTTCCACTAAACAGTGGTTTAGAGCACCAAGCTATCGTGCAAGGTCTCATCTCATCCACTACAATAAGGCCGGATTCATTGACTTTGCGTGTGAATTGAAATCTTCGTCTTCTGTGTCATGTAGGGAAGCTAATTCAGTTTAAACCTGGATACACATTTAGAAACACAGGAGAACACAAACAAAGAGTGCTGTGTTTGGTCTTCTATTTCGATTCTGTCAACCTACGAGAGATCAAAAAAAGATACATAAAAGCACACACACACACATGCATAGCCAACAGGGCCAAGTCTGTCTGTCATTGCCAAGCCTCACACCCAGAGCCTCAGACGCTTGGCTGCTGTCCCGCAGCGAGCGGCAGGAACAGACAGCTTTCTTAGCCCCAGGTCACTTGGTTTGTGGGACCAGTTCTCTGAAGGTTAACCTTAAATATACACTTTCTCATTTGTTTACTTTGTTTTTGCTTCTTACAAGGCTAGAATACACTATCAAAGATGTAACTGACTTAGGAAATTAAGGTAACTGTGCTCAAATGCCAAGTTGGCATGCTGTAATGATGTGCATACTGGTTTGCTGAGCTACAACATAGTGTCAGGGTTTCTCCCCTCTAAGCTTGAGCCAACTTACTGCTCCTTTTCCCCTCTGCTGACTCTCATCATTGTCCCAGGAGGGGCTCTGGAGGCTAAAAACATGCCTCACAGTGATGACACAATAGATTTTCTGGAAACAAGCGGATTGTTACAAGGCTATCCTAGTGATCCCCACCCTCCCTTTATCCTACTTGGGTCTGAATCAGACAACACCTGAGTCACCTCTGTGGACACAGCTGGCTTTTACCGAAGAACCATCAGGCTTGTTGGCGTCAGTGTCCTGCCTTTGTCCAGGCTGAGGTTTGGCAAAACTAACACCGAGACACAGACGCTCTGTATCTGTTTCTGAGGACTGAGCTGTTCTGTGCTGACATGTTTTCCTGACTGTCATGTTTTAACTTACAGGCATCTTGTGATGAGTAAAATGAGTGAGTAGTTTAAAGAGAGGCGGAGTCTGCCATGACACTATTGCCTGGAGTTAATATGTCGGTCAGTAACTACCTGATTCTGATGCTGCTCATAGCCGAGTCAGCAGGAAGGGAGCTGATTAGGATGGTATGAGCACTCGATCAGTCACATGACGCATGACAGTCTTAACATGAGGATCGAAAGTCATACTTCCTTTAGAAAGCCTGATACTGATATGCAGATTATTAGAAAGTGATTATAAATAAATCTACATCACTGGACATTACCAGTTTAGTCAGGAGGAGAGTCAATGTTGCCCCAGTCTGAGGGGAACTTGGGAATTTTTTTTTTCATCTCATAATTCAGAAGAATCAGCATTTGGAAATAACAACTATGCCAAAATCTGTTTATTAATAGTTCTTTAAAAACTTATCTATTTCATTTTATATTTGATAAATGGCTTATAACAGCACAGAATGTAGCTGAAAGTACATATATGGATATTTAAAGTGTTTATTAATGGGGAGAATTTTGCAACAATAACTTCCTCTATTACGGTCCATCTCTGTCATAAGATAGCGTCATTCATTGTTTATTTACTGACTTCCACTTACTGTATGTGTTCTCACAGGAGGGTTAACAGTGGAAGAATACTTAAATAAACACTAGTATCTCTTTGTAACTACATCATAGTCTGGTGTATTATGTTTTATTACATGTTTTTATATTGCTTTATAATGCTATTTTCTGCTTTAAATTTATGATCTGGCTTGAAAGAATCTCCTTTTCTAAAATCTGGGACAGGAAATAAAAGTTAATTATTTACAGTGTAATATTATTGATATTATCATGTCTGACACATGTTTTAAGTTTAGAAACATTTGAACTGGGCTGTTAGACAATGAATAAATGTGACAAACTAAGTACAACATTAAAGTGCACATTTTCATATTTAATGCCATGTTAACAATGCGCCTTTGGTCAAAATCTTGTTTAACATGGATTTTTTAATAACGGACTGCAAAACACTCATTAAACACGGTCATTAACACTGCAGGGAAAACTGATATAAAGTCTCGCGGCAGTGGGTAAATAATAAGCCGTTGCCCCTGGTTACCGGCTGTGACTGTTGGGAAATTGTGTGAAATCTTCATGTGCTGTCAAGTTCCCCAAAACCTAGCGCCCTCTGTGGGGAACTAGTGCAACAGCATGCGAGCCGCCATTGCTGCGAATTTCTCAGAAACTGAATTACACACACTGAATCATTTACACTGAAGCGGAACCTCTGCCAAAAAAAAAAGACAGAAAAAAGAAAAGAGTATACAATCTAGAATGTTTATATGACTCTTTTAGATAAGACAAGTATTTTTTTTTAATTCTCTAATACGCAATCTGTGTCATATAAAGTGGTTATAAAACTGAAAAGAGACAGTGGGTTTACCAAAGGTAGATGAGTGCTACTTGGAACTCCTCCTTAACTTCGTTTTGGAGGAACAGAGGGGGGAGGGCACTTCTCATAGCAGGAATCCTTTAAAGAAAATAAATACAAGCTTCCTGTCAATCTGCTCAGAGAGAGAGACTTTACTGGAAAAAGGGTAGGCGGAGCTTAGGCACATTATAAAAACCCTCCTTTCCTTCTCCTGCTTCACTACTAACTCTCAGCTCACGGCGAAAGGCTCGCGGGCTGCACACACACCCAGAAACTACTTCTTCACCAAGTCTGAAGTTTGTTGCCAAAGAAACTATCATCCTGACAGACAAACTACAGGGCAGCACTGACCATCCGTCTAGTTGGATTTATTTTAAAAAGAGCAATTTTGAAGAAACATTGAAGGTGAGGATCTGTCTGTTTCTTTATATTCTTATTATCTATGTACAAATAGGATTTAAAAGTGGATTAATGTTATCTCGGGTCTTTGTCGAGGTGAGGTTTAGCGAAGCCGGTCATGGCACGTAAATTGCGCAATCAGGATCACAATGTCCTTACTGGAACTGACCGTAGTGTTGAGTCCCGGGGGCAGATTACACACGAAAAGTTTCCCCGAAACGACTGGAAGTTAAATGGAAGTATTTGAAGTTAAAAGGCGCTGTTAAAACCACAACTTCTTTCAAACAAGAGGAGAGCTGACAAAGAGTTTGAGACGATTTTTTTTTTTTGTTTCTAGATCATTAAAAAAAAAAAAAAAGAAAAAAGTTAAGGCGCTCCAGATGTTTAAAGGCATGATGTGGGCTACAGAGCTCCACATCTGTAAAGACAGTTAACAACGGAAGAGCGTTGCATTAGACTTCAGTAAGAATAAAGCAGATCTTGACTATCCTCAGCTAAAAATGTCTTTTTAATTTTTTTTTTGTCATAAACAAAAGCTTACATCTCCTCTCTTGTTTTTCCAGGTGTTTCACTCTTGCACAGACTGACCTCTGTACACCCTCAGACAACCCTCTGAACCTCAGCTTGACTCCAAACTCTTCTTCTCCTGTCTGTGTGGTGCCAAGTGCTCCCCCAGGCTGCCTAGAGAGCGGGCACAGCGCCATGGTAACTCACAGCAAGTTTGACAACGCAATGAGCAGCAGCCTCTTGGACTCCAACATGCGGCTGCCTCACCGTTACAAGACCTTCACCTCCAAGACGCAGTACCAGATGATCCTGGCCACGCTCCACAAGCTCCAGGAGAGTGGCTTCTACTGGGGCCCCATCACTGGTAAGGAGGCCAACGCCATGCTGGCAACCGAGGCCACCGGCACTTTCCTCATCCGGGACAGCTCCGACAACCGGCACCTGTTCACCCTCAGTGTCAAGACGGCGTCGGGCACCAAGAACCTGCGCATCCAGTGTGACACTGCCTCTTTTTACCTGCAAACAGACCCTAAGAACATTCAGTCTGTTCCCCACTTTGACTGCATCCTTAAGCTGGTCCATTCCTACATGTGTCAGAGCAAAGGGAACACTCGCAGTGGGAGTATCTACTACATTTACTCTGGGGGGGAGAAGATCCCTCTGGAGCTCATTAAACCTCTCTCCTGCAGCTTATCCACCTTGCAGCACTTGTGCAGGAAAACAGTCAATGGACATTTGGACATTTCTTCAAAAAGAGACCAACTTCCTCATCCTCTGAAGGAGTTCCTTCAGGAGTATGATGCACCCATCTAAAGGGGTTGAACTGATGCTCTTGAAAGGAGCAAGGACTTGAGAATATCAAGAAGAAAACAGTGGCATGCACTGTGTCCGAGGAGCTAGGACAAAGCAGAGCTGAAAGAGGCAAGGGACTGAGCTTGTGCAAAACGGAGCAGTTAAGTGAACTGACAAAGACGTATTCTCTCAGAAAAAGTGGGCCTGTTCAAGTCCACAGTTCAGGGAGAGACACTGGAGTGAGGACTAATCCACAGAGGAGGCACTGCTGTAATCTGCGGTGTGAAAGAGAGATAACCTCTACCGACAACCGATGACGTACAACTTACTGAAAACTGAAGTGAGGCTCCGTCAGCTGTCTGCAGTCTGATGACACACAGGTTCCCCTCGGCTGTTAACTAATGCGCCGCCAGGCTGTCGAGCTCACACGCTGCAGCCTCCCTGGATGATTACACTTGGACTTACATTAATCACGTCGGTCCAGCATCCTGGGAAAGTCACATCAATGGAAACCTTAGAGTACAAATGAGTGGACACTGATGGCCATCTGGGTGCATTTTTTTTGTACCAGCCATGATGGCAAAAAGGGCTGAACTCTTTTTCTTACTCTGAATTTTTAAAAATATGTTGAGACCAGATAATAAGAGATGTTATTTTGTTTAGAGGAAGGGATAATGCCAAACTTGCCTAAACTAGACAGCAGCTTGTTGAAACACCAACATGACTGAATCCTACAGGAGGAAACAGTTCCATTTTAATATAACTTCAGTGGTGAGGAGACAAGAACCAAAAGATGTGGTCCTTTATATGGCACAGACAGGATCGCCAAAGGCTTGCAAAAATGAATGTATTAAATAATGGCATCTGTATTTTCCTAACGAGGAGAAGAATCCAAATGTGTCTTATTTTCATGAGTTTACATGAGTTGAGATGAAAATTTGTTGTGCTGTCTTTTATAAAGATGTACTTTTTGCCGGCCAAGCCACTGGCTGTGAAAGCTTGAAGATATTTGAGAAGTTAGACGAAGCAGGCAGACTGATACAACTTTGCACTTATTTATATTTGTACGAACCTGATCATTAATTTATAATAAAAGAGCACTATTTTTCTATGAAGTGACATCTTGGTGTTTGTTTGCTTCACTAAAACTTCATTTCCGCAGCATCAGTTTTGGGGGGTTTTACTTGACTAATAGTGAGACACACTTCACACTACACCACTGCATGCATGGAGCTTTTATTTAAGTTTGGTTGACATCACACTGGGTTTGTTGGTGTAGAAATCAGACCACAAGATTCCCTTTTTTTAAAATCATTTCCTCTTAATTTTTTACTGTCACCTGCTTTGAGCCCACATGGGTAACCACTGCTCCACATTAGACATTTCCAAAGATAAATACAAACATATCTCTTTTTTTTTATCATTTTATAACACGTTAAGAACTTTGATGTTTCTATTTTGAAGATTAGTTTCCTAGAAGAGAGTAAACCAATGTGTCATTCTTTCTGAGCTGATAACACCTTCCTCTGTTAAAGAGCAGCTGTTTCAGACTAAATACTCCAGAAGAGTATTTGTGTAGCAGCCCGGCCTTCCAGAGAAGTAGTTGTAAAGTAACCTTTTATTTCATTATGACTCACTGGATTCTCTGTAGGTGTTGGCGTGACCCAGCGCGCCCTCACATGCACACACATGATGATGCAGCACATTGCTTACACAACATTGATGGCAAGTAGATAAATTCTCAGAAAAAAAAAAGTCCTCCACCTTGTGTGCAAACATCGAGGTAAAAACATGTCAACATTGTGCATCAACGTCAACGGTTCAAAGATGAGGTACATGTATGAGTCTTATCTGCCTGCAACATGTTTTCAAGTTTAACAACAGAAGGTATGCTGCATCTTCCACAGGACTGTGTTTACAGCACAGTGCAAACACGCAGTCACTTCTCAGGAAGTACCTAAGAGAACTGGAAGTGCCTCTTCAACCAGCTGCATGATCACATCAGATTTTCTTCTGCAGTGTGAAATATAGTTGGAATTATTTTAAGAGCAACACATCCTGTACTCCATGACCCTCTTCCTGTGTAAAAACTGCCTGGTTTTCTTCTGTAAATGTTTGAGCGCTTTGTTTTTATAATCTAAAAGAAAAAGAGAAAAAAAAATCCTAAACTTTTCTTTTCCAAATAAATGTGTGTCACTGTGTTTTATTGCAGGCTTATAGCAATGTGTTGATAGGAGGTCTGACAGGGAGTTTGACCTCTCTGCTGTCATTTGTAGCATAACATAATGTGCATATTTTCTGTCTGTGGATAGCTTTTGCAAAGGAAAGAGATATATATTTGTCCATATAATGCACAAAACATCCATTCTTGACTTATTTGTCGTACTAGCTAACCCTTTTTTTAGTCACTGGTGGATTCTGTTGCCAGCACTGAGCCCATTTTGTGGCAAAGAGGAGGCTTACCACTGAAACACTCTGCCACATATTTGGATTTCATGACTTCACAGGAAAAGAAAAACTAAATTCACCAGAACACAAATTAAAATAGTTTGCACACAGACATCAAAAGGTTCTGTGGGACCTCAAACAGAATAAAAAAAAGCAATGAAATAATTATAGTTTCTGCAATGATTTATTAATTGATTGTTATCCCTGATGTAGAGTCTTTATTGCAACCCCCTGTGGAAGCCCAGATCTCCCACATCGACACTCCACATAACATTAGGAGGGCTTACAGCTGAAAGAACATGCATGTTTACTGCAATCTGCTAGAATGATGGATGAGCGGGAATCTGCAATAACCTCCACATCCAACAGAATTACGGGAATGAGCTCCGGCTCTACCTGCCACAGCACTTTACTGTTTCCTCGCAGCCAGTGGGGCTCAGAGAGAGATAAAGGGTCTCTGAGGTGATTTGCGCCCAGTGAGTGGTCTTATTTTTCTCAGTAATGCCTTGACATAAAGCCAGCATGTTTCTTTTGAGATGAACATTCAGAGTCCCCTTTACAAATGCAATGAATGTTGCAGAGAAAGCTGCAAGGCCATTCTGGAAATTCCTTGCTTTCCTTGATAAGCAACAAATATTCCCTACAAAGCAGAAAACGCTGCTGAAAACCCTTCGATTACTCAAAACTAAACAACTGTAGGATTTAGGAAACATTGTGACTCACATTTCCTGCTAAAGTCATTTTAAGAAGGTGGGTGCAGGACGGGGTTTGGATTACCTAATCCACTCTTTGTGCAATAACAAATAAGTGCAGGTTGCTTCAAAATTGTATGCCATTCGTAAAAGGCCCCCAAATCACCTTTTGTTCCCAGTAAACGTGAGCCTTGTGTTTACAGGAAAAATAAGAGAAAAAAAGTGCAGATAGACCAAGAAGCACAAGAAAAACATGTTGCATGTGTTTCATTTGATTGCCTGCAAACGCAAAATTTAGCTAATAAAATTCCACCTTTGAGTGATCCTGAGCATCGTCTGAACTGTAGTAAAGTTGTTAGTCACTTTATCAGGTATTTACTAACAAGTGTAGCCTTTCAAAGGCATTTCTGCATGAGAGACTGCAGCGTCTGCGAGGTATAATGTACAGCTGAAACCGGTCTGCGCTTCAGTGGAGGATTATTAAAAGCTTTATGTGTCGCTCAAGAGAAATTCTCTGGTAGTCACTGGTCATGTGATTCTAGAGAACAAGCCTTGACAGAGTTACACATTACAGGGCCAGCCAATGAGTGCATCTAAACCAAATGTGAAACCGCATTTGGTTCAAACCACATCAGGTTTTTTTTTTCTCTGAGGAAGTACCCGCGTTCCCTTCATAACTGTACACTAACCTTTCACACTGTTGTTGAAAACAGACAACTGATGAAGGTGGAAGGACAACATTTGGTTTAAACTTTCCATTTTTTTTTCTCAGG
>JAPZDY010000009.1:9623519-9637937 GCA_029783645.1 Ctenochaetus hawaiiensis | reverse complement strand
CCCCCCCCCCCCCCCCCCCCCCCCCCCCCCCCCCCCCCCCCCCCCCCCCCCCCCCCCCACGGGCAGAGGAGAGAAAAACCAGATGAAGCAGGAACATAAGGGAACACTACAAAATTAGACCTTGATTATAAACCATCAGCACTGACGGGGTTCTGCATGAGTGTTTCTGGTAGATCTCAAAGTGACCTTGACTATCTTAGTATTCAGCACTTTCAACAGAACTTACAGTTAAAAAAAGTGGTCAAACTGAAAGCACAAAAAAAAAACAATAGACTCACTTTCCATCTGTTACTGCACATTTTATTAATCAACTCTGGATTATAGCTTTTTTAATGCTGCACTCCCAGCTGAGAGTAATTTACACTACATGGCCGCATTAATAGGTACACTTCCTTCCTTTGCAAAGCATATAATGGTCAGTTTTTGTTTGAAATATCCAACAGGTGGTTATTCATCTATGTGTTTGTGACTGAGGCCTTTTTGGTGGTTTAGTGCTTGAGTATATTTTCAATATCCCTTCTCCTGTTAGTGTAGATCAGGTGCCCAAAACAAAATATCTCTAAGAGGAGGTCAGACAAGGTCATTGTTTTCAAGTCAGAAGTGAGTCCCAAGTCAGGCAAGTCACAGGAGAAGTCCTTAAGTCTAGTTCCAAGTCTAAACTTTGAGTCTCAAGTCCTAAATAAGTCACAATAAATGTCACTAAATGTAATTATGTGTAATTATGTAATCATTTAAGCAAGAAATCCTCCACTCACTGTTCTTTGTGCCACTTCAAATGTCTAATGAAGGTTTAAGTTTTGAACCTAAAGTCACCAAATTTTATGACTTGAATCTGACTTGGGCTTGAAACATGTGTCACAAGTCAAGTCTGCATCTCAATATTCTCCTGATGCAGTTTAATACAGCTGCAAATTACAACATCAAACATAACATGTAGTTGAATTAATAGCTGCCTAAAACACAGCATTGTTTGAAAAGGTCAAATTTATGACTGAATTTTTTGTATTAGATTTCACAAATGTACCGAATACAGAGGTACATATATGTATTTTGATTTTTCCAGAAGAGGTAATGCAATGATTTTACACTAGCAGTTTGGTTTATGATGGAATCATACAGAAATGCTTTGACTCATCCAAGTGTTCCTCCTACTAAAGCTCCTATTGTAGCGTGACAACCTGCCTGTTTTACTGGAAACCAGTAACACAAGTGCCAACAGGCCACTTTGTAACATTCACATTTCCACCATGTGGTTCACAGTTTGTCTCATTTGTAGTGAAAATGCTACTTTGAGTCACACAAGCGCTACTATAAGGCCATGTCATCGTGTGGCCCCACACACCTACATGGTGAGCTAACAATAGCTAGCAGGTGATAGTCAGATTCACCAACATTTGATTGATACTAGCACACAGGTGCAATAATAGATTGGAAAAACAGTTTCAATCCAGATAAAGCTCTTTGTTTTGCTTTCATTTAGCAGAAGTCATGCAATTACTTTAAAAACGGTAGCCACTGATGGTTTCTTTTTCTTTTCTGTATTTCCTGAAACAAAAAAAACAGTTTCAGTCATGAGCACTTGTACTTTTGAAGCAGGTAGTGAATGTAAACAATGTCAGCTGAAGAGAATTCCCTAGCAGTACTGTTGCGCTGCTGGGAAACACCCTCTGAGTCACCAGTGCAAAAAATGTACCGTAGTGGTAGGCTGGCCTGGGGTGAAATGACGTACATTTGGTGGATGGTTACAGCATAAGATACTTCGATACACTGTGCAAACACAACCTTCATTAGTTGCAGCATGGGAAAACACAGCAGGGTATTACAAGCTGCAGGAAGAATGTAATCAGTTATCAAATAGCCCAGAACAGATAGTGTCTGAGGTCTTTAACAAGCTTGTTGCTGTGCACCGCTCTGGAGATACCCTGAGTCACTTCCTGATCATCTTATCTGAGTGGAAAACACTCCTAACAATCAACATTTGTTCTTCATCTTCATCTTCTTCATACATTCAAAACTAATAGGCAGCATTGCTGAGCGCTGCAGGGAAGCCATTCTCTCTGCTAGAAAATCAAGCTGTTAGCATTATAACTCAGCTTTTCTTAAGAACTCTTATTCATGGGAATGTTATTTAATCGCACGTGTTCTTTTGTATGACAACAGTGTTGTCAAAGAAGCTGAACGGTTTGTTCTAAAAATGATTTACGCATTGTCGGGATTGTTTCTGTCTTGCATTCATGTAATTTCTTTTCTTGGAACAGGGTGTGTCTCCGTCGTGTCAGGCAGCTTGGTCTTGTTACTTGGATGTCATAACCTCCCATTCATTGTGCAACACAGGTTATCATCACTATGGGAACAGGGTAGAGCAGTGTTTGCATGAATGAGCACTGTGTGAGGAGATGTATCCATCTACGCGCAGTAAAAGTTCTGTTTGTTTTAAGAGTGGAGCCATGAGCTTTTTTGTCTGTTTTTATTATTAAGTGAGTTCCAGTATTTGCTTCCAATATATTTCCTTGGAAGAAGCAGGACCAGACAACTATGTAATTTTGCATATTTTATTAATAGACATAAAAGCACCCGATCAGACATATCTGAATCTCTAAGCTGGGTTTTATCTTTGATGCTCCACCTGACTCTAGGGCCTCTCTTATAAGCCCTGACCTTTATGACGACCTCACTGAAATAGAAACACTCTACTTTTCCTGCACATGATCCATGGATTCACTAACAAATCCACACCATTTGCACAGTATAAGAGTGGTTTTAGTAGGAATGGCTGAAGGAGTAGGGGGTGGATAGATGGTGGGTTGAAGGGTGGTTCAATGAGGTGGGGTTGGGATTGCATGAAGATGAAAAAACCTTGAAGCATGGAAGAACACAGGCTCAGGGTGGGGACATCTCCATGAATTTCAAGCTTTATCATCTCCCTTGGATCCTATAAAAGATGAACTATTATTAATATGAGTTATTATCCTTAATGTGCATGTCTTTGATGGTGGGAGGAAACCGGAGCACCCAGCAGAACTCACATAAGCACTGGGAGAATCTATGACCTCAGGCTACAGATCGAGTTCAAGCCCTTCTTGGAAGTCTGGTCCATGTGCTGATCCACTGAGAGGAGGAGAGGAGAGCAGTATGGGTGGGTTTTGGTGTAGGATTAGATAAACCTACATGGGTGTGTGATTGAATCATTGAAGCACATGAGGTTGAAATCAGCAAGTCAAGAGCAGTGTTGTTCCTGAAAAAAGTTATAATAACCTCTGGGTGTAAAAGAATCGAATAAATTATTAAACTTGAGAAACAAAGCTTCTCTCACATGAACTTTATTATAATGTTCAGGTTCCTTGGAAATCCCCCATCATTTATTATCTCTCTCCAATTTTCTCTTATATCCCTTTCCAACCCCCTTCCTTCTGTTGGTGTTATTTTTCTTCTCCGTATTTCTTACCTGAAGGTGTTTTATGACCTAATCTGGAAGAGGATAAGGGTTGAAAGAATGAAAGGCCTTGAACTGTTCTGGGTTCTGTCTAATCTTGTCATGTAATGACTTTTGAGAAACTTCCAACAATAAATAAAAACATTGTTGTGAAAGCTTAAGTTTTAGCAAGAACAGCCAAGAACTTTTCCTGAGAAGTGCTCAAGCTATTAGTTAAACTTTTATTATTCTCAACATTTTCTTGTGTATCAATAAAGTTATTTCCCAGACAAACAATTTTAGATCTCATGTGGTCTAAAGATAAGAACTCTATCTACCTACTACACCACCCACTCTGCAGCTGTCTGTTTGTCTGTCTGTGTTCAATCAAACAGAAAGTAACAGCTGTCAGTGGGGCGGGACTTAGAGTTCCTCAGAAATTTATTGAGTTGGACTTTTTATAGATGCTGTTATGGCATGTAATAGATGATCATAAACACTCATTTGTCCCTTTGGACGGGCATATATGTGTTATGCTGATCAGTGTGCTGTGATACGCTACATGCAAAGTCATTTAAATCACTGATGTGTGACACGTAGACGTCTAACAACTGTCACTCCAGGAATCTGTTATTCAAACAGTGCACAACCCTCAGTGCAAAGGAATGAAAACACAAGAGCACGCCACACTTATCACAATCAGCACTACTTTATACACTGTCAGGGTTTACAGGTTAGTATTTCTCAGTATTGAGAATAGCAGGGTTAAAAAATAGTGAAATCATGGTCTGTGTTTTTCTTGTTGGCCTCAAATCTCTTTCAAGGCCAAACACAGCAGTTAATTGAAACTCAACAAATATATCATTTACTTCTGTTTAAGGGACATTTGCTAAAAACTCTAGTGGCCAGCTGTTTTATAAAAATACTGACCATGAGTAAGCTTGGAGCAGAAGGCCACAGACTGACAAAAATGCAGCTTAATGGCTTTTACTTTAACATGCACTGTTGGTCGGTTTTGCACTCTGCTATCACGAACTTTAACTCATGTCTTTCCCTTTTGGTTGCATTTTAAGGCAGAAAGCAAAGAAGAGAGTCCATCTGGCAGCCCGGGTGCATGCAGTGATGATCGCTGCCACTACTTTCACTGCTTTTGTTTATGTTTCCAGCAGTGAGCACAGACAGTCTTTTGCAAATGCTTTTACGTCATCAAAATGCGGAGTCGTCACATTTTCAGTGACGTGCGACTTAACACTGACAGGGAACATCTGATCTGTTTGCTTAGATGACAAATGAGATTGCTGGTAAATTTCCACATCAGATTTATTTCCACATATGAATGAGGACATTGTGAGTTTGTTCACATGCAGAACCTTCTTGCTGTAAGTACAAAAACAGTAAACACTAACTCAAGGCAGGTCATAAAGGCATCAGAATTTTATCAGGTAAATGATACAGTGCTTCATTCTCTGTAAGTGATAAGAACAATAAATGAATGTTTGGCCTGGATCAGCGGAGAGTTCCTGTTAATTCTATCTGGTTGATATGTTTCAAGATAAAAGTAAACAACCAGCAAAGTAATGGCCTCAACTGGAAGTGTCAGGTGAAGAAAAGTGAACCAGTCAGATGACAAGAGAGATACAGTCACATGGAAAACTCTATCAAGTTTATCCTCTGTTCCTCTTTAAACCACAGCTGCATCAGGCTGAGGAATTTGGGCTGAAAAAATAGCATTTATACAATTACTTGTAAAATATCAGATTTTAAAATGGCTTTGGTGGTGATTTTGTTCATTTAAACACATAACATCTAATATCTGTCACTAAGGGCCTCTCTGTCAAAACAATTAAAACAGAAGATGCAATTTGATGCTGTTGTGAAGTAGCATGGGATCATGGGATTTGTTTATTTCGTTGTTTAAAAGCCTCCATTGCTGATGAAAATCTGTCTGACTCAAGCAGAAATGTTCGCAGACAAGGTCATGCATTGAAGTATGTCATGCTACATTAAGTCAAGTTTTCAGACCTCCTTATTCATTCTCTGTGACTTGTGTTACTCCTTCAAAGTTAAGAACAGGCAATGACAAACATCATTGCTTGGACTACAGATTTCTTTGATTTAAAAGTCACTGGCAACATATGCCATAATGTAAAAACATATCCCAACAAAATATATAGCAAAGATACAGTTTTAGACATTTTAATGTGAACATGTTACACCTGGTAATGCCATATTAATGTTATATGTCGGTGTTTTACAGAAGGGGTGCTACTGTCATGTCTGTATGGTATACAGACCACAGACAGAATACTAAATAACAGACACAGCCGCAGTGACGTCAACTATTGGTTTGTAAACTACTGTTTTGAAGTCTCGTGTTTGGCATCATGGCCTTCACCATCTTGTATTTTTGGAACCGAGTGACCATAATAAATGAGAGGGTGGAACAGGGAAGGATAAATATCGCTACCAGTGACTGTGTGACGCAGACGGCTAGCAGCTGCTGTCACTGAAAGGGGCCATGCCCTTAATTATGCATAACTTCAAGCCTTAATGAAAATTACACGAGGGAGATTTATAAAAATACACCCACAAACAGCTGTAATGAACTTGGAAATGAGCTATAGAGACCAAAACTATGTTTTCTACCAAGCTGTAAACATGTTTATTTCTGCTGACATTTTAATATAGGTGTCTATGATGATTGACGCCTCTGTTGGCCTTATGTGGAACTGCAGTTTTGTTTTTGTTTTTTTGCTCTAGGCTAGCTTCATTTTTCAGAGGAAGGAATCTGCATGTAAACTGAAACTCTTTTCCACAACATTATTTCCTCTCAGAAGTCTGTTTGTTTGCATCTTTTCCTTCTGTTCCACGAATCAGCTGCTAGACAAAGTTTCCAGTTGTCCATTTTGTAGGGTTGAAATCAATGTGAGGATGCATGATGTGATCAAACACTGAGACAAATCCATTAAAAAAAATACAAAAATAAGCCAGAGGCACATTTTCTGGCCATGTGCAGCTCATAATCAAGAAACAAGAGCTTTACTGGAAACTGTCTAGTCATTTGACACATGGCTAAGCCCTTCAATAACACCAAGCCACTTACTTACTTAGTACACAATGACAGCTGTGTGTGTGTGTGTGTGTGTGTGTGTGTGTGTGTGTGTGTGTGTGGGGGTGTGTGTTAAAGAGAAAGAGGGAGACAAAGGGAGGACTTGTCATTTTGTATGTTTGTGTGCATGACTTTTACATAGTATTGACACATTAGGGCTCAACATTACGATAAGAGAACAAAAAGCTGAAATCAGAGAGCTCAGTCAGGTGGAGTGAACAAAGGTCATCAGGTGACCAGAAATGACCCTGAATACCCTCGGGGAGTGCCAGGATCATGTGTCAGCAAAGAGAGCAACCAGTTACTGGAAAAAATAAAAAAACAAGGAAACAGAAAAACAACTGGAAAACTCAAGTCATGAGGACCACATATTTATTTTGCACAATTCTAATATGACAGATATTTGAACTACACAAGTGATGACAGCAGTACATAGATTTTTTTGTTTTTCTTATTACTGGAAAAATAGTGACACAGTGTTGAAATGTGGTGCAAGGAAAAACCCTGCTTATCAAAGCAAAATTACAAGCATTCACATTAACATATAAATACATTTCTATGGGCAAAATGTTATTATTCATACACTTTCTGACTGGCCTTCATCTTTCCCATCAAAATGATCTGTAAAAATACACTGTAGTTTATTATTTAACCATATTTTACATCGATTATCTGAATTTGCAAAACAGTGAGGGACTAAAACTTCCAAATAATAGTAGTTAAGTAAAAAGTAAGCAATGTAAATAAGACATAAATATATATTTTAAGCTAGTTTAAACTGTGAACTCCATGTTAAAAATGGATGAGGGATGATAAAATCCATCTGATGTGAATCTGATTGTACTTTTAGATTCAGTGCTGACATCAAAAGCCTTTTAGGTTAAATTTTAAATGCACATGTTTGACATTAAGAAGCTTTTAAGCTATTTTAATCCACCTTTTATGTTAAATAACCCTTACATAATTTTTTTTTAGCCAATCCTCACTGTTTACCTACAGTAAAATACCGGGGCATTGATGTAGAACTGCAGGAAACATCTGGTTATAATCTATGGTTGCTATAAATAATCCACATTCTCCAACCAATCATATCTGAGAATGTTCAGTGACAAAATGTACGTTATTAAAATATAAAAGCTTATAAAATCAGGGAAGTAGGAGAACATAAATGCAGTATATAAAGGGATGCATTGACACTTTGATTGCTGTGTGTGTCATCCAATAGCCATTCTAGGTAAACACGCAATAGCAATTGTAACATAATAACAACAATATTTATATTTCACAGTATATTTTACTCTCTGATCATACCAACAGCTAGCATGCAAAAAGAAAAACTTAACAAAAAAAGATACAGCAACAGGGAAGGAAGTTGTATTTCTGTAAAAGCAACAATGGATGTTATGGGTCACTGCGGACATCGAATTTCAAGAGAAACCATTAACAGCTCTCACATGTGTTTGTTAAGCAGTGTTTTGTTGTAGCGTGGTCAAGGACTAGACTCTGTGGTTAAAAAGTCAAATTACTGGCTCAACATTTTTGTGATGTAGTTGAAAAAGTGCACAACATCTGGAGGCCTGCAGTGAGTGGGCTTTGGTCTCCTCTTCCCTGTTGTATTTTACATGTTCTCTCTCTGTGAAAGAGTGTGCGTGCTAAACTGTGCTAATGATTTCTCTTCACATGACTTTTTTGAAAAGCATATCCTCCAATGTTCTGTAATTTTTTTCCCCACAAAAATGTGCAATAAACATTAAGAACACTTTTGGGCCTTTTGCAAAAAAAAAAAAAAAAAAATGGGAATGGTTATTGAAAAATAGTCTCTGTGGTTTTCCCTGGAACCTAATAAAGTTTATTAACGCAAGATTACAAGTGATGCCTTGCTTTGGTTACGCAGAGGCATCTGCTGTTGAATCCCCCTGCTTTTAAAATCAAAGAGACAAGAAAAAAATGTAATGGTATTATATTTCTAATCCTCTATAGAAATTTAATTCAAGGGTGGAGAAAAAGTGTAGGCAGATCCCTGTAGTCTGTTTTCATCAGAAAATTCCTGCAGGAACATGAAATGTGTCCTGAGCAGAACAGGCGGCTGCCATAGAGATGTCCGCTGAAGATACTCTGATCTCAGACGTCACAGGAAACCACATGGCATCCAGAAACAGATCCTGCCACTTCCATGGAAATGCAACTTGGTCAGTAGAGGAACAATCCAATACTGTGCACTGTTCGTTTTGTTCCAGCAGGCCTTACGCAATCAACACACAGACTCTGAAACCCATCGTAACAATAACTAAACCTCAAATGTCATTATCAAGATAACAAAGGCCACTTTTATGAGCCTACCTTCAATAAAGAGGAAATAGAACTTTTGGCAACTTTTTGTTCTGGGTTTTGAAGGGAAAATTCAGAGAGAGACTTAAACTCTGACTCTTCTGTTTCCACAAAATGTCAAAAGGAATATTTTACCCTTTTAACACTTTCTGTAAAAAGCTCGCAGTGGCTGGAGCTCTGTGTGTCTATTTTTTGTGTCTGTGCATGCATGAAACTGAATTTGTGTTGATTAAAAGTGTAGCATTTAATTAAGTGGCACTTAAGGGTATATCTTCAGTGCCTATACTGCAATACTGCATAGTAATTCAAAGTGAAGCCTAATGACAGGGTGAAGAGGTTCAGTTTCCAATTAAGCTTTACAGGAAGATGCTTAATTTAAGCTACTTGAACACTGACAGGTCAAGTTAATAAGATTTTTGCACATCATTGTGGCTGAAGTTTCACTAAGAATGCTGCTCCTTGAAACAAACACCCAGTCTGTGTTCCTCTTTGAGGCACTATTTTAAAAATATGATAAAAGAGAGGTCTGCAAACAGGATTAAAGCAGCTTAGGAAAGACAGTCACACTTGTCTACAAATGTGAATAAGGTGGAAAAAAAAACATGCTTCCAACTGATTTCATTTTTGTTGCAGAATGTTCATGGAATGGCTCATTTGATTTGCATTTACACAGAATTCCAAGATTAGTCTGCCAGGTGTCAGGACAGGATCGATGCAGAGAGGGCATCTCTGCTTTTGGCTGTGTTAAACCTTTTTTCTTTGGAATTGAGCCTCATTTAAATACGATCAGATCATTACCAATGCAGCTGGCCTGGTACAAGTCTTGGCATATGATTGGTTGAATAGCCTCTGGCAGAAACAAACCCTTTTTATGGCCAAAGTTTTTATGATGATCACTGGATTTTGTTTTTTTCCAGAGGGCTGTGAAGTCACCTGATAACACTACAACACAAACCTTACTGCTGAGGTGGAATGAGATATTATGCAGTGTGACTGTGCTGCAGAAAGATTCTTATGAACTCCATGACCAAGCAGTTTTATGGAAATTACTATGAAACAATGCAAAGGCCTTGTTATCCATGGCAGCGGTAGGAAGTGACACTGCTGTGACCCCTGTGTTTTTACTACCCTGGTGGCTCAGCCTTGCCAGATGAATAGTTTCCTCTGAACTATGCGCCATAAATGCACGAGTGTTGTGTTTAGATCAGATATTGGTAAGGGCAGCTTCCAGTTAAACTGAGGCTTCAAAGAATTTGACCTGGTTTGGGGAGGGTCGTGGGCCTCATATTATAGTCATACTACTGAGCACAGGGCTCAGCATATGTGCAAGCATTTTTAGTGTTGTAATGTGAATTAATGCAGGAAAGGAAAAGCTCAGATGTGAACAAGCCTCTTGGAAAGCTGTATTTGTCGCAGTAGAACTGAGGCTGACTCACAGCATTGGAAACAGCAAAGTCCCAAATGACCAAATGTTAAACTAAAACACTGAGAGGGAATAAAAGAGCATGGATGGAACTTCGGCAACACATGTTGAATATTTAAACTCGCATGGCTGTAATGGTAAGTAAACACTCACTTTAGAAAAATGAGCTCACAGGTCAGTAGAGGACAGGATACACGCAGGCAGACTCATTTTTACTGAGCTGACTCACATGTTTAACATATGCATATTTGGAGTTAGTGGAAACTTGGATTGGAAACATCCAATCCCTTTTTTTTTGCAGAATGTTTTTCAGGGCAATGATCACTTTTTGTATTTATTACTCTCCAGTATGGCTTTTAATGATAGGGCAATTGTGTTTCCCCTCTTGCTGCTGATTTGTGTTGTGGTGTTGTTGGTTGTTCCAGCTGGTTCACCAGTATGTCACAAGAATAAAGTACACAGTCTTCCCCTTTCTTAGACAACAAAACCACTTTTTTTCCCCTTAATTTACCACAGTGACATTCACCAGCTTTTAAAATAACTAACAGAAAACATCAGCATGGATTGACTGTGAGGTGCACTTAATAAAAGGCTCCCTGAGGACGCCAATAACAAGGCTCCTAATGGGTCTGTAACTATACTTGGTCAAGTGATTACTTATCACAATCTTAGGAAAACATCCAAAGCAGCACATCGAGTTATCTCATAAAACCTCTGAATGAATAAAAGTGATTATTAGACTCCATTCTTGCAGGTTGAGTCACAAAGCACACACTGTGACTGTAAACAGGGATGGATCACTATTCCCATCATCTGCGCACTCAGACATTGACACACATCCTGCCTGGATACACATTATCTCGCAAACATGTTACGAATCCGGTCAAATTTTAACATGAATGTGGCCATTTTCTCTTGCCATCATAAAACTTATTCTTCTGCCCCTTGCCATTGTGAATATCCAAGTGGGAAGTGCAACTCCAGAGAGACAAAAACTAATAATGTAAGAAATGCAACATTTGTCAAAACAGGAAAAAAAACATTGCTACATAGTGCATTTGCAGTACATCCCGGCACAGTGGGGCTATATGTACAGTACACTCTTGCAAAATGCCTCTAACTAGAAATGCACTTGCGCAATTTACATACCAGAGGAAGTGCTGAAATAGCTTTTTGTGTATTAAGTATGAAATGATGAGTGTGATTTCACAGGTGCAAGCATCAAAAGACACAGTATTATGTTGACCTGCATTGAACTGATCACTGAGGAAGACAGCTGCAGCAGGGAGGGTGTGTGTGTGTGTGTGTGTGTGTCGGGGGGGTGGTTTACTGGGAAGTTCATTATCAATTATGCACGCATGCATGCACAAATGTTGCACATGTGTGTGTGCGCTTGTTGCTTTGTGTGAGGTTTACTGTGCATTGTGGAACTCTCTGACTCAATGTCCAGAGAGGAGAAGTAGATCCCTGTTTTTCTGTTGGTTTTTGTTTTTTTTAAGTGGCTTCAACGACAGACTGCAACAAAAAATATGCCCCAGTGATCACGTAGTGTTGCTGCAGCTGGTAAATTAACTGGAAATGTAAAGTTATGTGTTCTCATGAATCCACTGGGCTTCACTTCCATAATGATGAATTTGTTGGAGTGGATAGTGAGCCGCAATCTTGGTTTCTCATGAAATGTTCTTGAAGTCCTGCCTTTGTTGATGTCTTTCCAAGGAACGGGGAGTGTTTGTGTTGTATCTGTGTAATCTGACCCCATGATTAATCAGGGCATTGTGTGTTATCATGAAAAACTAGTCTTAGGTGGCGGAAGAACGATTCATCTCCCTCTTTAATGAATTTAGAAACACCACAGTGTGGAAATACTTTGTATGCAGAATTTTTAAAAAATATATGCTGCATTATTAATCATGTATCACGATTGATTAAAATCTACAAAGTTACATGAACCTAAAGCTTTAACCTTTAAACATCTATTTTCCATCTATTTGAAACACTTATATGTAAAACCTTGTAACAGACAACTTTAAAGCCCTATATGCCTGCTAGTTAGTGTATTTGTCAATGTATCATCAAACAGATTGAACTATATATAGCTCAAAAAAGAAAAATATGTAAAATAGTTAAAATATTTAAGCTGTGCTGCTTTAAAGTAGTCTCATGAAATCACCAGTGTGTGTATCCAGCCAGATTAAAATAGATGTAATGGAAAATTACCATATTTGCCTCCAAGATGTGGAGGAGTAGTAGTCTGAAGTAGCATAAAATAGACACACTGGAGAACAAATACTCAAAGTACACTATTTGACAAGTAGAGTATTGAGTAAATGTAGGGAACTTAACATCAATGCTTTTTAACTTTGGTTTGTTAGAGAAATGTAGGTGGTAAAAAAAGGAAATAACTCTCATTGTAATCGTAATTCTTATTGTATGTCAAAGAGAAAACATCATGGAACAAGTCAAAAAAAAGTACACACATTCACTCGTTACTGATATCAGAAAAGCAGTGAGACTTTTCTTTGTAATATGGCTGGAACAGCGCAGCCTGTCTGACACACTGCGCATGAATGAGAAAATGACTACCATAGATAGACGAAGGGGGAGGGGAGGAGGGAGGGGAGAGGAGTTGCTCTCTTAGTAACAATTCAAGGAATTGATTGTAGCCTCTGAGAAGTGTGAGTCACCCTGTGGCGTATCAGGAAACCCTTCAGATGTTGGTCACAACCTGTGTGCCTTAAGCAAATGTGACCACATTTGATGCAAAACACTCCTCTCGCTTGTTCTCTTTTTTTTTCTTCTTTTTTTTTTTTAAATCCCCATTCACATTCTCACAAACTTACACTGTCTGAGTGTGTGGGCACCCACGCTCTTCCCCCACTTCATGTGCTCTGATTCTCCCTACCTACAGTTTTACTTTACTTTAAACCTCAGGTAGAGTGTTGACACATGTGTGATTGGAAGTGGCAGCACAGAAACACAACTTCAACATTTGTTCAAAGGCTTCATCCCCAGTTCCCATGACAAAACACCACAGGCAGCCTAAATTACTGGTTGGGCATTATTTGTAACCAATAAGTGAAACTGTGAGACTTAGTAAAGAAATTTAAAGGGGTGAATTGCTCAACCGAGGAGAGAACAGCGAGTATTTGGTAAGAACAAATGAATCAGGGATCAGAAACTCCATGCCAACATCTGAATCACTCATCTGGAATTTATGTGTGTAAGCCCCCCTAAGAGGTTTCAGGCCTATGTTGGGAATAAATCAAACTTCTTTTTCTTAAAATGTGGCCATTTCTAATAAAACACCGCTGTTGAAACAGAGAGAAACCTCCCCCAGGTTTCTCTCTCTTACAAGTGAGCGACATCGAAGCCTGAAAGCAGCCCTCCCCCTCATTTGCCCCCAGCAGTGATAGGAAGTGACACCACTGGGACCCCTGTGTTTCAGCTGTGGTGATGATAACACTCCGATGACCCGATCTTGATGAATGGATGAATGATTTCCTCTAAACTCTGTGTCTTTACCACAAATGTACAAGTGTCATGTTTAGTCAAATAAAGGTAAAGGCAGCATCCAATCAGATCGAGTAGCTCCTTTGCTTTATTGTCACGGTGGGCAAAGTGAACATTAGCACACATGGTTCCTGTAAGATTTACAAAATTTTCACCGTGGTGCCCAGAGTTCTGACGCACAAGAAGCACTTCACAGTTTGAGTGGAACTAATTTTAGATTTTCATGTTTAAACACGGATTCTTTCCATGACAGCCACATACGGTGACATATAATGAGAACACATTCATCCCCCTCATGAAAACACCTTTTATTTGCTTTATGCCATCATTAATTTGTCTTGCACTGGCCCACATATAAGCTATGTATTTATGTATGATGCTTTTTAGGACTTATATTGAATTTAAGCACCTTTTCATTTATTTACAGAGAGACAGCAGATACACTCACTTTACCTCGTCTGGCAAAGTTTTCTCAAGTACGGTACTGCTTCATCCGGTGTGTGTGTGTTTGCCTGTGTGTGTGTGTGCGTGTGTGTGTGAGAGAGAGAGAGAGAGTGACGGGGGAAGCAGAGAGAAGAGCAAGACAGTGAGAGAGAGAGAAGAGAGAGAGAGAGAGAGAGAGAGAGAGAGAGAGAG
>JAPZDY010000009.1:9588539-9623419 GCA_029783645.1 Ctenochaetus hawaiiensis | reverse complement strand
AGAGAGAGAGAGAGAGAGAGAGAGAGAGTGAAGCACGGAGATAAAGTCGCTCAGCTTAAAACACTTGAAACTTTGGACATCAAAGATGTTGCTCTCATATCTTTATGGTAATCAAACCCAGGTGAGCCACGTCAAAGAACATTTCTCTCTGCTTCCTGGAAAGTCTGTTGCAAAACTAAGAACGTTTCTCTTTACACACTAAGCAACTAGAAAAAAAAAACATAAGCTTCCCATAAACTACAGGCTTTCAACATCACAAAAGCTTGTCATGAAAAGGAACAAGGCCAGGATTAAATGAAAGATAGTTATAAAAAAGCAGTTGCTTCTTACTGGAGCAAGAATCATTAAACTTTCAGATTTGAATAGTTTAAAATGACTTTAGCATACTGTTCTCCCTGATCTGGCCTTCCTGGAAATCAAATGGATAGCCTTATTTGGAAGCCAAATAAAATAGGGCCTATTCAAATGACCATTTATTCCAGTAATTCAGATATGACATAGGGAAATGCCTCAATGCACTCCACTGCACATTGCACATGATCTCCTGTGTTCAGTTTTATCTGATCAGCTCTGAAATTTAATCCTCTGCAACAAGATGTGTCGCTCCTTTTTCATCAAGTTTATACACAGAAAAAACATGTTATTATGCCTGTAATTCATATTTATTGTCATAGACACCCATGGCAAACTTCAAATAAGTAGATTAAAGCAGAATAAAAGGTAATATCCCGTCACATTTGTCTGTTGTCTTGCCTCTTCATCCCTCCCATCAGCTCACCTGCTGGTCAGTTTTATCATACGGTGGCTCAAGGACGCACAGAGCAGCTGGGTGTTAAATAGTGTGTGCACACTGAGAGAAAAACATGTAAATGTTTAACAAATGGAACACAAGTGTCGGTAAGCTCCAATTTTATCTTTGCATAAACATATTTTAAATTATAAACAGCACGGCTTGCGGGATGTCTGTGCAGGGGGAGGATAGCAGGCTCTCTACAGGCCGCTTCCCGTAAAGCAAGCTGGTCTTGTTTCTCACTCTCTGAGGTGAGGGGACTTAAATTCATTGTACTGGTGTAGCTTTTGTAGTCTCATTTTCTTTCTTTATGTTGGGAGGCACCACAAAACTATTCCAATATTCTTAATTTTCCTCTCTTATTAGTTTTTGGTTTGCATTCAAAGACTGGGAAGCCTTTCATTTCCCCATGTGGGAGCAATAAGTCAATATTTATCTTAGATAGCAGTCAGGTCCTTGTCTCCCGCCCTGACCCATGACGCCTCCATATGGGCATTGAACTTAGTAAAATACACATATGGATGTATTCCCAACCTCCCACCCCCCCATAAAAGCAAGTGCATGGAAAATAAGGGAAACAAAGAAAAGCAGGACAGCGTAACACAACAACTGTAGAAGCGTTAGTAACTTCTGCTTCTGTTTCCACAAAATGCACACACACCAAACTGCTTGAACTTTTGTTTAAGGTACATGTGGGAAAGGGTCTTAAACCAAATCATAAGATTTTCCATTAGCTCTGAGTATGATGTCAGTCGCATGGCAGAATATACAAAGGCAGCTGCAGCGCATTATACGACCATCACAAGAAATTTGTCTCGTAAGAAGTGGAGTGCTGCTAATTTGTTGCTAAATTGTTACAAACAAACACTAATTTATTATTCTTTCTTGGCTTCAAATGGATCTCGTCAATATGATTTCATCTAATAAAAGACAGCTGGCAACAGCTGTAAACCTAGAGTAGACTGAAAACACTGTATATGCAAACACTGCATGTATGGACAGCTTGAAAATGACGACTCACACCTTCTGTGGAACTTGCAGTTAAGTTTACTGTGGTCTTAACTTCAGTTTTCTTTGGTAACAAGAGGGAGCTGCTCAATACCAAGTAGTCATGCTGTTATCACTTCTCTTGAAGTTTATTTACTTGAGCTGACAAAGCATCAGTTTTATCGTACTTGTGAACGATTTGGTAACACAATGGGATAACTATGAATTTTGTGATAAGGAGGTTGAGTGACAGCTTCCTCAGTACGACAGCGTTGCAACGAAGTCACAGAAATTGTGTGTGTTATTCACTG
The DNA here is from genome assembly GCA_029783645.1 of Ctenochaetus hawaiiensis. NCBI lineage: Eukaryota > Metazoa > Chordata > Actinopteri > Acanthuriformes > Acanthuridae > Ctenochaetus > Ctenochaetus hawaiiensis. Next base: position 9,621,331 of record JAPZDY010000009.1, on the reverse strand, counting down.
AAAGTCTTGTGAAAGTTTATGTGAATACGTTTATCTTTTTTTGTTTTCCTGTGTGAGCCGTAAAGGTCAAAGTGCTGATTTTTGGTGTGCCAAATCAGGAAACAGATGCCACACACCAATGGACAATTATCAGGTCAATAACCGACAATGCGTGTTGTATTTACAGTCACCACGGCCCGCCAGGACAGAAAAAGGGACTCAACTTCCTGAGGAGAATTAAACACAAAAAGGCAAAAGAAAGAGGCAATGAGGGAATGTGAGAAACAGACAGAAAAGTTATGTGGCTGTTGAGGTAAAGAAGAAGAAAAACTGGCTGAGCAGAAGTCTATGAAAAGGGAGTAATTCTTCTCAGCCAAACCCTCTGGGGCTGGTTGTGATGCAGGATATGGATCTGTTACTCCACTCTTTACAGGAAAAGGCTGACCGCATGTTGCTACGGCAACCAGGTGACATGGCATGTAGCGCCCTTATTCGCTGAGCAAATAGACCCAGCGGTCAGGCGGCCTGACAGAGTGTGGGGACCACAGTGTCTGACCCTGACCAGAGCCGCTTGGCAGTGACGCCAGCCAAAGGGTTCAGCCAGACGCTTCTGTTGAGTCATTTAAGCATTTAGAGTCAAATAAGACCAGATACAATCATGCACACATACTCACACACACACACACACACGTGCATACAGCAAACAGACAAATGCATGCATATGAGCAGACAGTAACACATATGCACGGACAATTAATCAATAGTGCAATTATCAAATCTTTCAGGTTTCAAGTTTTGCTGGGAATATGCTAATTCATCTGACTTTAACAATAGTGTAAAATGAGTTATGACATTTTCTATAACATACTATATATAGTCCTATCTTTATATAAGTTTTTACACTTCAAAGATGCTTTTTTCCTCTGTTGACTCTGAATTTACTCACTATAGAAACAAAACTAATGCTAAAATCAAAATATTTGCATGTCAATTTGCCCGCCAGCACCTGAACACACCAACCTGTAAGAAATCTTAAACCAGCCTGTATTTTCTACTGCAAAACAACCCAACTATGCATCCATGTTTTAGGAATTCATTTGTTTAAACCTTTTCAAACATTATTACATCTAAGCAAAAAAACAAAAAGAGTCAGACTGTTTTAAGATACAACAAAAATTAAAATTTTTATCTGGGGCTGCTGTGGATAGTGGAGAAACAGCTGCTGCTGCTGCTGCTGCACAATGAATGAGCCAGACTCCATTTGTCCTGTGTCCACTGTGAGAAACCCAAGCCCCTCCTGTCTGAGGTAATGTCACTGTGTGTGTGTATGTGTGTGTGTGTGCAGACGGCTGCATGAGTGGATCAGGTGACAGCAGCGATTCGGGAGAGAAACAGTTCCATTTTTAATCATCCCGCTGACACACACACACACACACACACACACACACACACACCCTCACTCTCTCTTTCATGTTGACGCACAGTTTGATTCCCTCTCCTGGAGCTGAAAATAGTTTCCATCAAATGATGCCCTGAATCTATAGATCAAACTGTTTTACTTTGTCAGGGCGGCAGTTCAATCCTGCACAGGGATGGTGTTTCAAAAATGTGTCTCACTTCTGTCAGCCATCAGAGGTTTTTCGAGAAGAGTTCTGTGCTGCAGCAGAGAGGTCTGAGGGATGTTTGTCTATAACACAATGAGGAACTGAAAGAGTGCTCATGGAGAGAAGATAAAATACAGAAACAATGACCATTTCAGTGAGAGCCTGGATTTTTTTTTATACTTCATATTTAGTGGATTAAAAATACATAGCTGATAGGAAGTACATTTGTTATGCTTTGACTGTAAAGCACAAAATACACAAAATCAACACATAAATGTCTCTGTAAGTTTGTACCAGGTTGAACTACAGCAGAGTTTATCTATAAGGTGTTGTTCTGGTTCCTCTGGATATTAGATAACTTGTTACCCCCCCCAACCCCCCACCCCTGGGCACAGACAGACCAGACTGTCAACACTTAAGAGTGGGTGGAGGGTTTTTTTTTTTTTCTTTTTTGAACAAACAGTCACCTGAGTACTTTGCTTGGTAGAAGCAAATACTTTTAGGGCATGTTGATGAAATATTACTGTAAAAGGTAAAGTACAGAGATCAGAATCTGACTGCTGCATCACAGAGTGGTGATCAAAGGGCAGACATTTTCCACATAATGTGGGAGGAAAGTAAAACGGAAATTTGTAATGTGTGTGTGTTTGTGTGCCTGTGTGTGGTCAGGTTATATCTGTAATCAAGCGATATAACTTTTTATAGGGCATGATGTGGACGCAGTTTCAGGGTTAAGAGGTTTATGGTTAGAATTTGTCTAACTCTTCTGTTTATAGATGCCAAATTTTCCCTGTATGTACAATATGAGCAGTCTGTTTAAAAATACATTAAGGAACCCTTAGAGGGAGTGAAAGAGAGGATAGGAGACGTATTCTGACTTTAAACTGTGAGTAAAAATAGTTACATTAAAAAATGAACAATACCCTTGAAAATTTCCTCCATTACAGGAAAAAGTCCAGTATTTGAAATTTATTTTAAGCTGAATACATAAGAATTGCCTTTTACTGTTCCAGACACAACATTTAAACTTGGCTCGTCCCCCTGTTTGCCTCTCTGCTATGTGTGTGTGAGTGTGTGTGTATCTCAGTGGCATCCTTGGTCAAACAGCCACTCATAGGCCTTTTCACCATCATGCCACTCGTTTTCACTGATTTTAAACCATTTGAAGAATTTCAACCGAAAGAAAATTTGGTTTGGAAAGTTTGTTCTTAAGTGGAACCACAAAAAGTGAAGCAGGTTATTTTCCTAGGAAACCATAGCTGGTGTGCCAAATTTTACAGATCATTGTGCAGCTCTCTCCGCAGGTGATGTTACATCTTGTACCCTCGACTGCAATGGTTTTACTTAAAATTGGTGGAAATTTAAGCTTGTTTGATAGATAGCACTATGGTTTCCAGCATTTTGATCAGAACTGGTTCAAGAACCAAAGATATTTTGGTTAAATAACTACAACGGACCTGCAGGTCATGACAGTCAGAGCAGAAGAAACAGACAAGACATGTGATTTGATGTTGATCTTGCACAGTTACTGGCTGGGGTTTATTAACATGTTCTCATCGCTGATCATCAAATGTCAACACTGTTGTCTCACTCTTCTACATCTTACACTGATGTACAAGTTATCATTTAGCATCTATACCCAATGAACAAGCGTTTCTGCCAGAAAGTCTCTCTGAATTCATACTTATTGTTGTTAAACAGTTGCTATTGTGCAGTGGCTGCGGTGAGGTTAAGTTTAGATACCAAAACTACTTGGTTAGGTTTAGGAAAAGATTGTTGGCTCTTTACTTTTGGTTTTGTAGAGGTCTCAAACTGTGGTCTCGAGGGTAAAAGTAATTTGTGGCCTTGTCTTCTCTACTTTGTCTGGCAGTGCAGTGGCTAAGAGCATCTAGTGATGACTAAGTTTACATTGGAGTTGATTGAAAACCCTGTGCTGTCTACACAGACCCTAAGGGGTACATTGTCAGTTTGTATGAAACACTAAAGGGTGTGACAAAGCATTGGTATTCGACAAGCTGAGACTGGGCCAGGGCCACACACCACTGCCCGAAGGTTGACGCCCAGGAACATCCTGTATACAGCAAAAATAAAAGAACAAAAAAAGCAAAAAAACAAGAAAATACAGGCCGAGAACGGGGTCCCTGAAGATACAGACAACATAACACCCATTTCTAGTGAGTCATAAGTGATAAATAAGAGGAGATTACCATGTAAGTCTATACATTGTTTAGGAAAAATCCTGCATATTATGTATTTAAGTAGAAGTACAGCAGCATTTCCAGGAAAATATACCACAAGTTTTAAAAGTAAAAACACTAATGTAGAATCTGTAGGACTGCATTTCATTATTTAATCCTTATTACTGATGTTTTAACATCCAGAAATGTCACTGTTGTGGCTAATTGAGGTGATGTTGATCTAATTTACTTATGTATAGCCAATCATGTGTTTTGTTTAGTTTTTGAAGGGGTTAAAAGTAGAAGAATAGATGAACAAACAAGCTCAAAAAAGACACTCCACTAAAATTAAGTGATATTTTTTTTAGTAATCTTCCTGTGCTTGCAATGTGGTTAAACTTAGGTTGAACTATATACTGTAAAAAAAAACAGGGTTCTCGTGTTGAAAACTTTTCAGACAAAAGTTCCTCATTGTGGAACTGCCCAGAGAGGGAAATTTTATGAACTACACTTCTGTTTAATTTAACATGAGATAGTCTCCATTTCTGGCCACAGTTTGCACAACACATCTAGCAATTTCATATGAATCATGGTTGCTTTCTTATTAAGAGGCTCGCTGCAACATGGAATTTTGTTAGTGACACAATATAAATGGTTAGTTAAACATGTTTCCTCTTTCCTTGTAACCCAATAAGAAGGACAGATGGCCTAAAGAATCAACAGATATATGGTAACTTCCCACGCTATTAGGGCGAATTTTACAGAAAGTCTGAGGTTTATCTTTAGCTTGAAATGTAATATGGGATCTGCGAGAGCATGCATTTGTATCCGAGCTTATTGGTTGGATTTGGTGTGTGAGTCAGTGAGGGATTGGCTGTAATGTGTGCATAGCCTGAGGCGACCTTCACCCAATAAACTCTATTCTCAGAGGTGTGGAAACAGCTTACACCACACTCAAAGAGAAATTCTCTCTTCTTCTGTCTGTGCTGCGACCCCATCTTTGACTTTTGTGATACTCCAGTGCCAGGAAACACTACTCTGCTGAGGGAGAGGTTATAAATCCAGGTCAGGCTTACTCTAGTTCTGGGAAAAATGGGATAAGAGAAGAGAAACATGAGAAGAGAGAAAGTTTGGACAGATGTGTGGCAAAAAACTATGACATTTGTAGTTTTTTACCATAACACCTGGCTGCAACATGTAGGGCATTTATATTAAGCCTGTGATAACCCAAAACCAAACTTCTGTCTGTTTTTATTGCAAGATAATGGAGATGAAGGGAAAGAGAGGGAGGGGTGCATGGTGGACAGAAGTGTGAGGAGGGCAGGAAATTTGGCAGGAGCTGCAACAATAAGCTCATGTTGGCCATTTCCATATTGGCTTGATTTGAGCTGGAGGGCCGGCAGAAAGCTGCAGGCTTTACCATGGGGTGTTCAGGGGCTCTGCATGGGGAAGTAACTCTCATTGCTTGTGGATTAAGATGGCAAAGGGTACATACTGACCACTCCCAAGGCGCTGTTTGCTTTGGCAGCTGACACATGTCTACGGGAATGAACACACACACACACACACACATCTCAGCTGAGCCAAGCTGATGGCGTTGGCTCAAGAATCGAGGCTCTGCAGACGTAGCAGTCAGCAGATGTTAGCTGTATAAATGGAAACAAGTTCTACTCTTGGAAACACTGCATGATTGTTTGTTTGTTTACCGTTTAAGTATATGACTCAGTGCAGCTTTCAGAGGGAGATTTTGTTCAACCCCACTCACACACAAACACAGCAAAAAGACCATAATGTGGGCCTTTGTTCTGCATCCACATGAAGGGATCAAAAATGGGTCACAAAAGCATTTCAAACCCTAAACAAAGGAATATTCCTCCTACAAGACATGGGCGTTGTCAGCCTCCATTTTAAAGCCCCCCAGTCAGCTTTAGCTTCTTTTTTTTTTTTTTGGTAAAAAGCTTCTGTAAAAAGTAATCTGGACAAACTTGAACCGTAAAAACAATGGATCTCTGTTAAACAGTGACAGATTTAATGAGAAAAACAGTAGGATGAGAAAATGACTGCAGGGTCAAGAACAAGAAACAAGAGAACAAGAAAAGTGAGGAAGTTTTTAAGTGCACAAAAGAGGATCAAATGACAAACAACTCGAAAGCCTCTGCATGGATTTGACCTGCTGGCTGCAATGACCTTGCCCTAAATTCACATGTTGCAAAACTTAAGGAAGTTGTCATTATTTGCCCACAAAGATTAGACATGTTTGCATAGATTTTACAGGACAAAACTAAACTGCAGCTGACACAGAACAGGTCACAGAATTTTACTGTAACCAGAGAGAATAGGAGGAAGCAGTGCCAGGACACACACGCCGTTTGGCCTTACTGGAAGTACGGGCACTCTGGATTTCCTTACATGACACACATTTGTCAACATCTGCCAGCCAGGAGTAATTTCATAATTGGCAGGTAGACAGATACAGGTAATAGTTTTAATCGATGCCTTGACAATGCAGAGTGCACTCGCAAGGAGCACAAAAGATCTGGGTCACACTTCAACATTTTTTCGGTTAAGTTCCCCTGCAATTAATAGGATGGCTTGCATCCAGTTTGCTAAGTATAAGCTTTTGTTTTTTGGATTTGTGAGTTTAAAGTAGAGACACTTCAGTGGCTTAATACAGCCAGCTAACTGTAATTGCTGTTTAAACAATGTTACCGTAAGTCCACTATAAAAAGTGGTGAGTTCCTGAACACCAGCGCTGACATAAAGCCAAAAGTTATACAGCTGCACCACCACTGTGTGACAGCAGATAAAGATGTGTGTTTGCAGAGCAGAGACGTCATGCTGTGGCCTGTCTACGTGGGGTGATTGGACCTGTGCTGACACCTAGTGGTGATTGTAATATCACCTGACCACAGTAACCCCACAGAAGGAGACGGATCAATGTGATTGTCACTTAGATTCTGTGTCCATCTGGATGATTAATTACTCCCTTACAGGCACACTGCATGCATAATGAGTTAGTGATAAAGCTCCAATAAGCTCCTGCTTGCTCAAAGAAACCATTAGGGTAATTTTACCAGAGAGTTAATTGTCAATGTGTCTATGGGCCATGGGTACACTTTCAGACATTTTAGCTCCATACATGTTATTGTTGTGTTTATTAGGAAAAATTACCCTGCTCTGTACATTTGTATACAATGTTAAACTACTCTGGTCCTCAATTTCCCCGTTAAACCATGCAAGCAATTTAACAAATGCTTCGTTGGTCTGTTTGGACCACTTTGGTCATGGGTGCAATTCAAGAGGATGGTCTGTCATGATATATAGCAGACATTTGAAGTCCCTAGAGGACGAATCCTAATGACTTCGGTGATCCCAATTTCTCTGACACCACTGACAGGTCAAAATGAGAGACTAGAAATAGAGATTAACTGGAATACAGTACTTCGGGGCATGGTATAGATTTGTTCTTTTTAAAGGAGGAATGTCTAACATACAACCAAATTGTATGCTTTAAATGTTAAAAAACAACAAATATCATCTTTATTAGGTGAAGAAATAACAATTCTGCTGAAAGTGTTTGTGCATTGTGTTTCAGAGACATCCACCAAAGCCGGCATGTTAACCAGCAACCTTAGGCCCCTTTTGTCTTAAGCTTTACAGCCTTTTCAGATCATCACAAAACATTATGAAACTTTGGTCAAAATAAATCCTTACTCACCAAGTTTCATGTGAAAATCTCTGCTGGGGATACTCGAACAGCCTCCTCCTTATCTTCACTTTCACACCTTTCACACCTTTCCTGTCCCTTCCTGACTTGTCTTCCTGGTCCCTGGGGGGTCAGAGTCCTGGTTGCAGTCACAGTAAATCAATTGAGTAACACAATCCCTGTTGTCAAACTCACCTTAGTCAATCCTGGAGGCTGTTCAGTCACGGTTTTAGCTGTGTTTGCAGGGAGGCTGCAGATTTCTGTTCTGTTTCCCTCAGTATAAACAATAACACCAAATCACTGCTTCTAGCTCCCAATTCAGGCAGACAGGTCAGATTATAGGACCCCGACCTGCACAGCTAACTGAACAAACAAGCTAAGCAAAGTGAAGTGAGCAGCCCTTTTTTATTTATACAATTATTTTTTTATAATGGTAAAATAAACATGTGTAATGCTAAAGGTGTTTCTTGTAATGAAAAAATCCACAGAGTATTATGACTTTTCTCTGCACTTCTCCTCAGCTGTACAGACCATTTTAGCATTTTTCTGTTCATTGTTTCGGTTTCATGTCACAATTAGTGTTGTTTGAAGACATGACAAGCAAGCATCTGTTATTTTGCAGAAATGCTCCAAAAACATTTTATCTGGCAACAAAGTGCAAACAAGTTAAATTAAAAAAAGGTTTTCATTTGTAACGTTAAAATATAACATTATGACTCTTAAGTTTGACTTAAAAAAACAAATTAAATTCATGTGATGCCCTTGTAACAACAGAAAATACTAAATAGGGATTTAGATGGGGTTAAAAATGCAGTAAAGCATTTACTTGTTTTATTAATACTACTTAGACACAGTGCGACTAAATAATCTTGGTGAAAAGAAATATTTGCTTTTAAAGTTTTCTTTGCTTTGTAAGTTTTTTTTTTTGTCTTCCAACGTATTTGTTCTTGCAGTTTAATCATTATTTTTGTTTTTTTCAGGGTCTCCTAAAGGTTTTTCTGCTCAGCTTGGACCCACAAAAGCCTCTGGCCCTCCAGATTTAGAGAAAAACACAACATTTTTCAGGTTTTTCAGGTGCTTTCTTGAATCACATTAGATGCTGTGTATTTCATGATTTATTGGATTAATGCGTCTCTGGAAGGCATGACGTCATCACAGCTGCTGCTGCATGAAATGTCCAGGCAGCGGTGGACATGACGCCTCTCATAGATTGTTTACTTGGTGCCCTTTTTGCATTATTTGTCCAATTCATTTAAATTTATTAATCTCATCCTGACTGTGCTTGTGTTAAAAGGGAAGCTGCACAGTGGAGATAAGAATACTTTTAGCTTCCATGGGAACAATTTGTCATTGTCCACTGTAATAAAACCAGTGAAACAGAGAATATGGAAGAGAGACCGTAACAAAGGTGGAGCAGAAAAAAAGCCATTTGTGCGATGCATTCCCTCTCCCCTCCCCTCACCCCTTTCTCTTGTGTTGTAGCAGACAGTAATGTGCAGCTTTCATCAACAGGGAGCAAGATTCTATTCATAGAGAAAAGTATGTGATCTACCTCGCTGTTCTTTGTATACCTTCTCTCCACATCTGTTTTGATCTGTCTGCATGCAATTTCTATTTTACAAAGAAGTTTTCATGCTCTCCTCCATCTCAGCTGAAAGAAGACTGGCATAGCTCAAACAAATGTATTGTTGTACCTTTTTATTTGTTGGCTGTTTTTTTTTTTTAAAGCATTCCAATCCAAATCAGTGGAATGCAAGTCATTCAAGTCTCTGAATGATAAACTTTACAATGATGCAGCATTTCAACTCTTAAAGGTCCAGTGTCTAGGATTTGGGGGGATCTGTTTGTTGAAAATGGCATGAATGGAATATTGTTCATAAGTATGTCTTCACTGCTTTCATATGGGTGCATTTTACATTGGAAATCTTTAAGTTGCAAACTCTCACAACCTTTCTAAGAAGTTTAAAGCTGGACAAATAGACATACAGCCTAAGCTGACACTGCTTATAATTATATTAACAATAGCTGCAGACAAAGCCTGGCACATTTCTAGAATTAAATCTGAAAAACTGTCACCTGTAATTAAGTATAATTAAAAACTACAATAATTACAACATATAATTGGACGAAAAACACAGTTTGTTTTTGCTTTGAAATGTAGTTGTAAAAACATGAATAATAAAAGCACAAATAGTACAAATTATTTATTTGAAATAAACCAATCTCAACGGTACAAAGGATAGAATTCAGAACTGCAGGAACATCAATAGCAAAGCAAATGTAATGGCAGATAAATGTTGTCGTGCTGTAATTAGCAGTGCAGCTGCTGTGAGACATTACTCAAACCACTCTAAAAACAAAGGCAATATATAAGATGTTAAGATTTTCATTTTATTCCATCTAGTGTTTTTTTATTCAAGCCTGATATTGAAATATTTAACACGCTTCTATGAATTTATATCTTTACATAAAGCCTTCCTGACAACATATCATTTTTACGGCTTCAAGATTTTATTGTGCAAAATGTAAAAGTCTTTTCTTTCACATCTCAAGTCGTCATATTGAAGACTCCAAGTCCATGTTTTCCACTCTGTGTTATGTGTGTATTTCTGTGTGTGTCTCTGTCACACGATTCACACATTTATCCTGGCGTGAGCTCTTCCTCTCATCTCATCACTCACCTGAATTGCCTGAATTTTCATCACAGAAACAAATGAAAATGAGATGCACGGCATCTTCAATTTCTTAAACGATCTCATTACTATTGGTGCTCGCTGAGCAAGAGACAGGTATAATTAACTTTCCAAGTGGCTCCCAGGTAAGAGAAAACACATCTTACTCACGTTCCTCCAGAGAGTGAGTCCCTCCTCAGTTTATGAGACCACTCAATCCTCTGACATCTGCACCATACATCCCTCAACTGCAGGGTTGGAATGAAGAAATGTGTAGGGCTGAAGTGTCTAAGCAGGTTAGACATTAAAGTATCTAGCACATTAGGGAGGAGAGATTGTCTGCGTCAGATTGTGGAGATGAAAATGCTGGAGAATTAATCAATACTCTTGTAACATGACGGCAAGAGAGGGAAAAGAAGAGGAATATAATATCCAAATATATACAATATAAATAAAACACATGTATTGCATATGTTAATGAAGATTCTACATTAGCCCTCCTTCCGTTTCCTCTTCAGGACTCACTTGTATTTCCTTTCATTTCCATCAAAGCACGTCGGCCCTCTTCACAGTGTGAAGCATCAGTTCACAGTCTAGTGTTTAAAAATTGCAGGCTAGATTTAAAAGAACAGTCTTTTTCAGGATACAAAGTAGTCCTTTTCTCACAATCCCAGTGGGAATCCCTGAAAGACATCAATTACGGTTGCTCAGTATCTATTATAATATTTGAATTTAAATTAAAAAAAAAACACCCACAAGCATAGTCCCAACAGTGTAATGAGCTATCTTCACAGCAACAATCACAGCAACAGTTCTTAATAACGTGTAATTGCTGGTGTGATCTACTCCAGTCACAGTATTGACAGGATGCATTTATGTCATTGCAAAAAGCTGCACAATAGCTGGAAAAACATGAGGTCAAACCTGGTGATAAAAAAAACCTTATGGAGCCCACACTGAACCTGTTGGAGACTCTTTCACTAAAATCTTCTATAACGAAAAATAATTTTCTTTGTACTGCTCTTAAAAGTGGTTTCACTAAGGGACAATCAGTCAATACAGCAACATTGTTGTCCACAAGGCCAAAATCCCTCTCAGCAATATGAGAAAGATTGTTGCCCTTGAGGCAGTGAAACATCAACTATTCTTTCAGATTTCAGTGAATGGCCTTTTCATTACAATAACAGAGCTCGTAATAGAAGGAAAAGACCTAATGGTGATGACTGTTGGTGCTACAGTACCTACACTACATTTATTACAGTAAATCAGTAGAGGATGCTGTTTAGTTAATGTTCCACAGATTGTAGCGGCGTTGCTATCACTGAGATAATTAATTGGGAGAATAACATGCTTCCTGACCCTTTTTTTCTGTAAAACATTTGTTGCAATTTGTATTATAAATGTCTCAGGTTCATATTCATAGACATTATGAGTAGATTAGGTTCCAGTTTACTCTGTGAGCTGCCAGCGTGCATGTAAGGATCTAACATATTATGTAAACCCATCTGATTGCCACACAAGTTTGCTGGAGAACAGAGCTGCAAGATTTAGTCCATTAATCCATCAGAAACTCGTATGCCTTCTGTTTTGACAATTAATTAATCATTTCAGCCTTTTTGTTAAGCGAAAAAGCCAAACATTTGCCAGCTCTTAAATGTGGAGATTTGCTGCTTTTCTTTGTCATTCATGGTATAAGTTAAGAGTCTTTGGCTTGTGGCTGTTGAACAAAAGAAGCAAGTAAATCATCATATTGGGCTCTTGAAAACTGTGATGAGTCTTTTTGTTCCATGTTTTACATTTCATTGAACAAAAGATTAATCAGTCAGTCATGAAAATGACTGAAAGATCAGTCAATAGTAACAATAATCATTGGTAACAACCCAAGTGGATAAATTCAATAGCCTAATATTGCCCATGGAATTTTTTTCCCAATCAGCGCCTCCTAAAAATGATCCAAAATGTGTCAGACAGAGAAGCTAAAAGCCTAATTAAACTCCGTATTATAGAGTGTTAGAAAGGCCCTTTTGCTGTACAAAGGTCTAAACCTGCACAGTTTTCACTGAAGGCAACTGAAAATACAACTCACCACACAAGATGATTTAATCAATGAAAGTACTCGGTGATTATATGTTTTAAAAAAATAGGTCTGCCCATTGATAAAGTTTGAGCAAGGAAAGCACTTTGGGTAAAAACAGGTTGTGCTTCTTCAATCCTTAGCACCGAGAGCTGAAAGGTTGTCCAAATGTGAAAATGACTGCACTCTGTCAAGGACAAGGACACAAACCGAAGAGTAATGGCTAAGAACCAACTGTGCTGTTCTTCTGCCAAAGCCGATTGAATTATTATGTTTCATAAAAGTTTAATGGGATTTCAGCAGGCCTAATATATAAAACTGGGCTGTAAGACTGAGTTGCTGTGCTTTGGTGCTTCCTTTATAGCTCTCTGCTCTCTGTTCCATTTGAGACAGGATTACTGGGCAGGAAGCTGCCAAACAAACAGCTGAATGGACACAAAGTCTCACGGCTAGGATTTTGATTCAGTGGCTGAGGCACATTAAATCACATTTGACAACTGGCCAAACATAAGCATACCTTTTAATACGATAGCATCTATCTTTGCCATGAGCACTGAATTTTCCCATTACAGTGCTAAGCAATGTGATTTACAAGTGTGTTTAGCACAGTTGCACCTCTTAGGGTCAAAGATTCCACTTACAGCACTATTAGTCCAAAGTGCGACTCTGCACATCTTGAACTTTTGCGTGCATCAATACACTTACACACTTTTGCCTGAGCTTCTGTTGAGTAAAAATCGCAATTTTGCCATAAGCTGTTTTTTCTTGTTTTGTGCAGTTTTGGTTGATCCACTCTTCCAGATAACAGGTTATCAACACATCCTGCAAACACGTCTACTGAGTGGAGATTTCACGCACTTGTGTGTTTTTCTGTGTTTGCAGCCTTGTTTTTGAGGCACAGTGCAATACAGTTGAGAAGCGAATCAATTTCTTGAAGGTTAATAGCTGTAAAACTGCAAAAACACTCATGCCGCATATTGTGGATCACTCGGCTGTGATCAAGTTGTCATTGAACTCACAGAAAGGAATTACGTCTGCCTTTGCAAAAAGTCTTCTTCCTTCATGATCACAATTGCTCAGTGGATAAACAAGTTTTGCTTGCTTTAAAAACTGCAGCTTTAACCCCGTGTGAAAACCACCTAGTTTAAGGAGGCTCAAAGCAACACATTTGTTGTCCTGGGTTGCACTTCTCATAACTGATTTGTGTGAAAACTAATTTTTCTAACAACAAGAGGAAAGCCAGGATGTCAGGGATGTTATTTGTGCTGGAGAAAGGCCGCTGTTAAATGAGAACCCTGCAGAGTTTTCTTAATAAAGAATTCAGTTTCTCTTCTTAATATTTCTTTTTAAAATGCATTTCCTTTTCAAATGCACATTTTAGTTTTGAAACGCCAAGAAAAATTAAGCTTTGGATGCTTTGGGATCTGCATTGTTTACTTTGCATTACTACTGTCTTCTTCATCTCTTTACTGACTTTTATGGTAAATTAGTCACCGAAAAGGCAGATGCACTGAATGTTATGAACCCATATTTGTGTTAAATATTTTTTTGTTACCACAACATAACCCTTGGTTTGAATGTAAAAACATATTTTGACTTGATGTAACTTGAAAAGACAACAGTGTTTGAACATTTTGGTCTTAATCTGAACTGTTGTGAGGCTTTGACGTGTCTTTCCACTGTTTTTCCCTCCTGCCTGACACCACATCTTCATTTATATTCAGGAGCTGGTAGTCTCAATTTAACCTCAGGCACAGCAACTCGGTACTCTACTAACCACAAGATTTGTTGTCTCAGAGTTGCATTATAAAATGAACAGGGAAAACAAATACACAGTGTTTGAATGAGCACATAATTTGTGCAATTTAATTACGGTGTTCCACTGACATTTAAAAACATTTGATCAATGTGGCCCTTTTCTGTTCACACTAATATTGTATCACTGCTATTAACGCTAATTGAAAAAAAGTTAAGCTGCTCAATTTTGAAAGAGTAAGTAAGGTTTTCACAATAGCAAATAGAAACAACCACACAAAACAGTTTACAGCTTTGCAAAGTGCTAAATGTTGTTTTTTGCAGTTCTTTTTAACTTTCAGTAGCCAGAAAATTCTCATTTCTAGAAACGGACTACACAGACAGAATATTACCATATCTAGTCGATAACTACTGAAAAGCAAGCAGCAGCACATGCACATGTTCTGGGCTGCTGGGAGCAGCTTGAAAGATCCCCCAGAGTGCACTTTGCTGTTTCCATGATTAATGCACCAGTGAAATGGGCACAAGAAGAAGGTTTTTAAGCAGAAGGCTCAAACTTACATTGCAGATGTTTCTCTGAAAGTCAAAATACTAGCAGCAGTATATTCTCTTAACTTCTTCATCATTTGCAAAACAAAATGTTAACTCCTTTTCAAAAGCTGTGAATTGCCAACTTTTCTTGCATATGGTTTAATATCACAGCAGCTGCGAATATACCAGTTTCCAGTGTGTGCTAAAGTCTCAGTGGCTTCATGGCCTGGAGGTTTTCTGTTGTAGCGTCAGCAATGTTTTTGCTTGAATAAAATACTCTGCACCACTGATATGAACCACATTTAAATGCAGTATAACGAAATGATGCAGAGGAGACACAGACGACCTCCTCAAGTTGAAAAGCCTCATAGCGGATGTCAGAAAGAAAATGATCCCAATTAACTTCACTTTTTTTTTTTGCCTGTGTACATATTGCAATGCAGTGAATTAACATTGGGTTGTATCTGAGGCTGTTCTCTGTAAATTACAAACATGTTTCAAGACACATCTCACAACAAACCTATGACTGAATAAAATGTGGCTCACAAACTCTTACAGAACTGCACATACATTAGAATGTTGGTAAGCATATTATATATAAGGACACAAGGCTGAAATGATCAAAAACCACATTAAATACATCTAAGAAAAAAACACCACAGCTGACATTAATTACACTGTGAAGCAGAAGCATCTTTTGGTTTGTGAGGTCTCATTTCATCATCATTGTGAACTGGGAAAATGAACAGAAGTGATACTCTCACAACGAGCCAGCGTAAACAATGATGAAACAGATGTTCAACTGTGTCACATATTCAGCCTTTGTGTGTCTATGTCTGCAGCTACATAAAGCCAGCTAGCAACCATTGTTTCCTGTAAATTGTTTAAGTCCTTGACCCACTCGATGGAACCCATATCCCAAAAATATAAAAACATAAATACAAAATAAACAAATAACAACAGCAAGTAAATGCCATCTGAATTTTACTCTATCACTAAAAGACAGTGACCTATAACATGGCGATGGCTACACCAGAGTCATAATGTCCCTTCATCTGAGTTATTCTGGCAGCTAGCAAGAGCAGCAGGCCGGTGGCCACCTCCAGGCTGTAGGAGAGCCAAGCTACAGCTAAAGACCAGCCGAAGGACGTGTCCACATAGGCGAGGTTCTCCGGGGGCACGACTCGCTGGAACTCCTCCATGGCCTGGTTGGAGTACTTGATGTAGATGTTAACTCCAGTCAGGGTAAAAAGACCTGGTTGGAGGCACAGAAACAGACAGATGGCACCACTGAAAAAATACATCAAATTCCTTTTAACCTGCAGCATGGAAATAGATCCATCTTTAAGAATACAGCATGAGATCCTTCTAATCTAGAGCAGTTTTTACAGTAGGGTTCTTCATGTAAAATTTAGCAAATAATCCTTTTTCAACATAATTATTGAAGTGCATAGGTGAATGGATGACATTAATAATACAGAATTGCAAGAGCAAGAATGAGAGGCAATTAGCATGATCTGGCTGCATTAAGGATTTGAAGTGGCTTCAAGAGAAATGTTTATTCTTCTCGGTCATGTTCAAATTATTCCAGGAAAGTGCTTCTATAATTTTAAAAGAAGATTTTCTCTTCTAAGTCTTTTTGCATTGCTTTGTTTTTGATTTCTTCTACTTTTCTTCCTGAACAGAAAAATAAAACATCTTGCACTACCACAGTCATGGGCTAATTACCGAAGTCATGGGCTGGAAAAGGAAAAACATGTCAGTGAATGTTAAACCAAAAAACCCCTTTAAACTACATACACAATTTTGACCGACCTTTAGCTCGGCAACAGAAAAAGATAGAACAGTTGCACACTGAGGAACTGTGTGCTGCCATTAACCACTTGTAATGAAAAATGACAAAAAATAACTCTGATTCTCTAATTTCTAACTCTAATGTCTACAAAGTTAAGTGCTTTCCTCTTTTTCTTATCTTTTTCTCATAGATCATATATAATCACAATCATTAAAATAAAAAACCTACAGTGATTAGCTTACAGTCTGTCTTTCTCTCAGATAGCCATTGCGGATGATTAGACTCAAGATTTCACACTGACTGAACATCTGCTTCAATATTGCATGTTTAGTCTAATGCATACAGAATAGCTTTCATAGTTCCAGTGTGCTCCATGTTTATGTTTGAGCTGCTCCGGCATCAATAACACACTGTGGATTTGCTAACCGTCTGTTGCGCTCACTTAGAAAAACAAAAATATTTTGATGGAGCGAACTTTGTCTTTTTCAACACAACCTTCAGCTTTAAGGTCAAAGATGAGGGAGTTATAAACAGTGTCCGAGTTGAAAATGTCAGTTTTGCCAGATCGTATATTCCCAGAGGCCAGGCCAACGTCCAAACAGACAGATTGATCAGTGCTGCAATACGTGCCGTGAGTTTCATTGAGAGATTTCCAAGACCTCTTGACACACAACTCATCACGAAACTTGTCTGGAAAATGCTATTTCATTCTGACATTTTAAACTGAGAAATAGTTTGGCAAGGTGTTCAATAAGAAGAAGAATATGATCTGGAAAAAAACAAAATCCATTTATCCTTTTCTGTTAACCGAGAGCAGGGGCGGTGCTCGTAGGTCTTTTGATGCAAAGTACAGGACAAGGCATTCAGTGAAAAGCATGTATTTAGCTGTCTGTCTGTGACATGGGGGCCTGTCAGCATAGATAATAAGGTATATAATAATAGCTTTCATTCCTGTGACTAATTCATGCATCATCTCTATGCCTCATCCCAATCAAGATTCAAGCTCATGTCCTCTGAGCTCATACCTAATCAAAGACATTCTTGAAGGCTCTATTCTTTTTTGTCACACTACGACTGTTGAACGGCTGAACTTGTCACAGTGAAGGAAAAGAAAGTGATCTTTTTGTGACATTATGGCTGATGAAAGCTGATGAAGGCTGTTGTTATACCCTTAAGAGGACCAGCAGATCATACCTACTTGTCGTACAGAACCAACTTAGAGCATTTCTGCTTAAAGGGCACAGTCAAATGTCATCAAAGAGGGAAATTCTTGGTTTTATCTTTAAATTCCTTCTCTGGCAGGGGTGAAAAAAAAATGAAAAGGGCACCAGTTGAATGACGTGGGGGCACCGGTGCAAAGAAAGAGATGATTCATTTAAGCTGAGCCTGTTCCAAACCCTGATTAAGATGAAAATTGGCTTATCCATCCATCCGTTCATTATCTGTAACCCTTTATCCTTTGCATGGTCACAGGGGGTGGCTGGAGCTGATCCCAGAGGGCCAGAGGCGGGGTACACCCTGGACATGTAGCCAGTTCACTACAGGACTAACACATAGAGACACACAACCCATGCTCACATTTACACCTACAGGAAATTTAGAGTGGCTGATTAATCGTAACCTGCATGTCTTTGGACTGTGGGAGGAAGCTGGAGCACAGAGAGAGAACCCACATGCACACATGGAGAATATGCAAAATCCACACAGAAAGGCTGGGTTTTGAATCCAGAACCATCTTGGTGTGATGTGAGCATGCAGATACTGCACTACATGTCATTTTCCACACTGGAAAGGCAGCCTAGAGGGCTTTCTGCCATATTTATCTACCATAGGGCACATAGTGCATAGTGGGCACCTTATCACATTTTCTCCACCGCAAGGGCAAAGAGGAGATTTTTCATATTTTTTCAACTGATGACCAATACCACAGGAGCATCCAAGTGGGCTATAACTGAGCATTTACTACTCTCCTCTATGATACAACATAAACTGTTATTAAGATATGATTTAGTCAATAATTCTGCAATTTTATCAGCTCTATAGGGCAGCATTTTGGCATGATTGCATTGTAGCTAAATACTAATGCTAGCATAGCAAAATGCTTATCAAAGCTAGTACAATTCATCCTGGAGTGGAAACATGAGTGTGATTACTTTGTTCATTTACTCAACTAAACACTTCAATATAAAAATTCCTATTTCTATTTGTTTGTCACATAAATACAGAAGCCTTACAGGGGAAGACAGCAAAAATACAAGGAAGTCAATTACAGTGATGAAGTCAGATTTACATATTTCACATTGTTTCCCAGCACTACACTGAAATACATTATGTGCCACTGTACTAAAAAAAACAAAACAAAAAAAACAAAAACAATTCAAAATTAAAAAAAAATCAAACAATAAAAACATTCTACAGATTGATGGTGTGTACAGTTGTTACGGCCTTTCACCCAAAACCATATGTCAACATAATGGCGGTGCTACAGGAAAAGATGGAGAATCACCACATTTACTGGAATTCAAGCTGTAAACACTGTGATTGTCTGTAAAAAAAAAAAAATTAAAAGGCAATTCAAAGGCAATAAAATGTCAGCACTGTCCACCATAACTGAACAAGTTAAAAATGAATTTTAGGAAATCTTGAATATGATTTGACTGTCAAAGATAACTGGGATGACATTGAGTTTAGTTTAAGAAATAGCCGACTGGTGATTCCAGGGGGGAAATCTGACTTGAATTGTTCAATCAAGGACAAGCTCTTCTACAATTTTGGACCCCTTCATCATGATCAGCAATCACTTAACATGCTGTGATCAATACTGTTAATTTTGTCCATATCCATAGTGAGACTGTTTGGTGGCTTGTTGTCTGAAATCATGTTAAGGCTCATCAAGAAGAAGCTTGCAATCATCACAAATCTGCCAAGAAAAATGTTCTCAGTTAATCAGTACCTCAGACTCCTTTTTTTCACACTACTTTACAGCACTGCGATGTTCAGGAGAAAGTGTCATAATTTTGATTAAGTGTATGGGAAACAATGTCCCAGCAGCGTAACCTCTCTCACAGTATCCCCTGTAATTGCATCTGAAAATCTTGAGTTAATCATGCAAAATGTGATACAGATCGAATGTCGAGACGGAAGACTTGCACAGTACGCTCACACCAGTTTAAAGGTGTTTTTCTTCTTGTTTCCTGATAAAATCCCTCTCTCCACCCACTCTAATAACAGCTTGAGCGAGAAGATCATTACCTTACTCAACCTAATTAGGTTGGATGGGATTTTTAATGTCTACACAGAGAAATGTAAAATCTAGCAGTGGATTCTGGCTACAACAGTCTTCTTAAGGATCCTGCAAGGTATAACATTTACACAACACTAATCACTGCCTCTCACCTGCCTTCAGTCTGCCCCAGTATGCCGCTGAAGTGTTAGGAGGCCTTGACTTAGACGTAAATACATTTTTTTTTCACTTATAAGTGTAGTGTAGAGTAGTTCACACACGCAAACACACATAAATAGAGACAATATGTGTATGATTTGCCGCCCACACACTTTTTCTTGTGCTGTACATCTTGATCACTGATATAACTGAGCAAAGGATCTGCTACAGACTCAGAGTTAAAATAAATGGATCAAAAATTCTGTGTAGACTTACTGCAAAAGAGAAAGTAGGTAGCTGATCCGGCCAGCAAGTAGGGACTGCTGGCCAATGAGCTGACAAGTCCAAAGATCCAGCCAAACACCAGCAGGACCAGGCTGAGAGGCAAAATGATGACCACCACCTTGTGCAAGCCTACAAAAACACATATGCACAGACAAACAGACAACGATCACTGAGCTTAAAGATTTAAAAAAAATTGTTTGTTACAGAGCACAGACTGTAAGAAAAATGGGCTTAAAATTGCTGCTCTAACAACTGCTTGCAAAAGGGGTTAAGATTTTCTGATTGATTTCCGCATCCCAGGGAGCCACAGTTTTTCATTCTCACTGTCATGAAGGTATAAAAAATCTGCTGAGACTTGCTCAGGAAAGCCTCTGTCACAGGGGCAAATTAAATGCAAATCATTGTGAAAGTTTCGAACAGCGACAGTTCTAGAAAACCAATACAAAATGTTCTTGTTTGCTCACTGTTTGTCCTCTGGATTAGATTTTCTGATAGCACACTGTTCCTTGCAAATGTGATTTCTTTAGCAGACAAGTTACTTTCTTTAAATCCACTATCACCTCCCGTGTCAGCTGAAAAAAACAAATCAACCACTCACCGAGAAGGTGCCTCTCTGCCTCTGACAGGCTGGACATATTTGCTGTGAAAGAGGGGATGACTGAGACCCTGTTTGCTCCTGAAAATGTCAAGGGAAAAGGTCACACATGACAGGACATTCGGAGAGGGCTGTAGGACTGTGCAAAATTCTTAATGGATCCCAAACAGTGTCTGTGTCAGATTTTCTACAAGAGTTGCACAAATAATTATTTTCTTAAAATATAACACATTGCATGAATACATTAATCCATCTGAGCAGGTATCCTCGTATTGCACATTTTCCCTTTTTCCCTTTTCCACTTTTGCCAATATGTCACAGGTGATTGCTGCTTGAAGAGCTTCAAACTATATCATTACATGGCATTTACTGAGTGAACGGTAGAAGCCACAAGCAACACATTGGACACATCTGTGACCTTCATGCCATCCAGCCATCAATTGTGTGTCAGCTGTGCGGAAAAATATCCTTTAGCATCTCCCTGCAGCCTCCCTGTTCCCTGCAGAGAGCTGTTACAGATGTGAGGGGCTACAGTTGCTACAGTAATTACATAGAAAGGGGAAAGCTGAGATAAATATAAATATAAATGTCAAATCTGTATGGTTCATTTGTCTTTTCACTGAAGAAAAAGTGAGGTTTATTAAGGAGTTTATAATTCAACATCTTGCTGTTGCCATCTGTTTCCCCAAGGTAAAAACACTTGCGTTATCAGTTTTTCTGTGCATTAGTGTCATGAAAGTGAAATTTCACCGCAAGCAGTTTTGCACCTTTGTTCTCTGGTGGAGTGATAAAGAGTTACTCGAGACAAATATAGCTTCTGCACTGAAGGTAGCAAGATCACACTCATGATGAACAATGTTAGATTCACACCGCATCACATGTAACCCTTTACATCGATTGTGCTTTTGGTTTAAATAGAAACGATCAATGCTAGGATTGTTAACAACAACAAGTCTTATCTTTATTAAATCGGGAATAATAAACATGGCAAGTTAATAAAAAATGCTGAACATTTTATTCAAGCCTCTAGGCTTTTACGCACAATAGTGTTAATGCCACGCGATAAAGAAGAAGAAAAAAGTTATTCTGGAAAAAACAGGCAAATGTCTGATTTAGGCTCAGACAACATACTGAATGTAAGGACCATCTGAATAAAAGCTCATAGAAACTACAGGTTCTAATGTATGCATGCTTAAATAGAGTTGCTATATAACCTACCTTCATATATTCTCCACAGTCCAGAATGTGAGCTTAGTTCGTCTGGACCTGTGTGGTTGGGTTTGTTCACATCGATGATATACCAGTAATCAGTCCCAATAGCCACAGCCAGAAGGCTAAAGCTGAGCAAACCTGTAAACCCAGCAGCGAGGACCACCAATCCGTTCTTCATTGTATATACTTCACGCCAAGAGCACAGTTACTCCAATATTCTGTGAAGTTTCTGTATTTTCTACACTGCAATTTGCGCCAGCGCTCCAAAATGCGCGATGCGTAAAAGCTCTCCAGATGGATCTCTTCCTTTTAAATACTGGCTTTCCATGGCTTCCACGGTAGAAAAAATGTAGTTCAGGATGAAAACTGTGAAAAAATAACGTACTCCACCTTTTTTGTCTATCTTTAAAAGAAAGAAATGAAGAGAGGAGAAGAGAAGGAGAAGATGATAAGAGACGGGCGTCTTTTCCTGCCTCAGCATCTAACAGACTGCATGTGCTGACAACGGCAGCAGCGCGGTTTGATCATCACTGTAAAGTTATATCGAATGAAATACCACACTTCCGCTAACGGCTTTCAAAATAAAACCCGGAGCTTGGAACGTGTGTTTTGAACGTACCTGAAATATATTTTTTAAATACGGAACAGCCCATATCCGGTCACAGTTTAGCTCTCTGATATTGACTTAACTAAACTGTGACTAAATAGCAATTTTCCAGCAGCGATAATTGCTCCTGTGAAGAGACATTTATAACCCCACATCCCAACCTTTGAAGTCCTAACCCTAACCCTCTGGCAGATGAAAATTATTTCAAAGATGAAGTAGGCTTAAAATGCCCTATATACTTAATAATGCTCCTAAATAAAACATTCAAAGCTAAGCATATTGTGTAGCGTACACAAACTCAATAATTTAAACACAAACGTCTTTTTAGGTTTGTTTGATAACGAAATTTTAAAATCTCGTTTACATCAAACAGTTAGACTTTTCTAAATACGTGCCTCACATTAAGCTGTTGTGTTGACAGCTGACTGCCGGTGGGTTAACTAACGTTTAAAAGTTGGAAATGTTTTGTTACGCATTAACTTAAAATGCCAAATTTCACTAGCTAACGTTCAGCTAAGCTAGCTTAGCTAACCGTAGCATCTATAGATAGTTAGGTGTTTTACAGTTGAACTCCCGCTGATGTGTAAAAGCTCTTTGTTGTAATTCACAGTCTTAATGTCAGATGCAAACATAACTTGACAAATGTATAAAACTGGCAAAATGCAACTGCAAAACAAAATAAAATAACATGACTTAACCATTAACCCTTTCAAGCCATTATGGACATCTTTGGCAACAATTACAGCTTGCAGACTGTGGATTAGTCTTGCAGGCTTTCACACATTTGGACGTGTTTTTCCCCCCTCATTACTCCTTGTTAAACTGCCCTGCCAAGTACCATGGGAGCCATGAGTAAAAAGCAATTTTCAATTTCTGCCACAAATTCTCATTTGGACTGAGGTTGTGACTCTGACTTGGCCACTATTACGGATTATTTTGAAGCAATTTATGTGTAGCTTTATGGCTGTATTGGGTATACTGGATGTTGTTGTCTAGAAATTAACCTTCCAAGTTCTGTTGCCGGCTGCAGCAGGCTTTTCTCATTTTCTGCACTCACCAAAAAATCTAGCTGTAACTTTATTTCCAATGTGTTTTGATGTAAAATAGGGCATAAAAGGAAATAGAATCAAAAAGGAGAAGGAGGATGATTTCAGCATATAATCCTTTTAATGATCAAGTTCAATACACCACACTAGTTGACATAGTTTATTGCATTTTATAGAGTGAATGGAGAAAGCAGTCAGATTTTAAAATATCACCTATTTCTGTCTGTGTCGGTTACAGACTGATCAACATAAAGGCCAGTAATGCCTGATAAAGGAAAAACAAACATGGCAAGTTAATTCAAAATAGAAAAAAAACCTTTAGATTTAACCACCAGTGCTTTTAAGCACAACATTGTTAATGTCACATAAAAATGTTTTGCAAAATTGCCATACAGTGAGAAGTAGCTCAAAAGTTATTCTGGAAAATAAGAGCTGTGTCTGATTTTATTGCAGCTTACACACTACACTCAAGTATAAATACACTCTGAATTAAAGCATGCAAAAACTAAAAACTATGATAATAAGTGTAAGCTAATGTTGAGTTGTCACAACCTACCTTCAGTATTTCTAAGGCAAAGTAACAAAAAAAACCCAAGTATTTATTTATTCGAGAACTTGTAAGAACAATTGATATGAAATCATTAAACTGTTTAGTTGTCATGTTGTCACAGGGGTGATGAATGCAACTGCATGAACCCTGAAAGACAGTCTTGACTTTTTTGACAGTCAGTGACATTCAGTGCTTGCCCTAATAAAATTTGAGGAAGATGTGGTGGGGGGTCTTCTTTTAATCCACAGCCTGCATGAAGCCATTTGCAATAGCTAACATTCCTTCTGTTGCCTTGAAATACATTTAGACACAATCGTTTGACATAATGATTGTAGCCTTTACAGAAGTTCTCCATCAATGTGAAGGGATAGATGGCATGGTATGCTTTGTTCCTGATTACAGTCATTTTCATAAACAGCTAGATTTTTTTAGATTTACATTAGGCATCAAGTAGAGGGAAAGGCATCTTCTTCATCGCTACAATTTTATCAAAACTTGTGCAGCATATTTATAGTTGAACTTATTTCCAGTTCTGGATCTCAGATGCATTTGCTGTGACATGTAGGGAAACTTCAGCAGTGCATTGTAAAGAAGGAATCGTGTATTAAGATAAAATCTTTTAATTTCTGTGTTCAGTTCAAAGGACACAGACATATTAATCATGTCTCCATGAAGGTAAAACATTTATCATGATTATTAAGTGGACATTTTTCAGAGGTTCAGATGTGGTCAGTTGAGTTTTCTTGACCTAAAATTAAGTTAAAAGATGCGTGAAAGATGTAAAAAAAAAATCCTGGATTCAGTATTTACTTAATTCAAACATAATTTCAGCTCTTGATTATTTTTACCCAGCAAAGGTTGATGGCACCCAAACACAATGCTGGTTTTATATCTTTTGATTTCATTGCAAAAAAGGCAGCATATACATGTTTTATTGAAAACATGACCAATAGAACAAAGGTTGGTTTTGTGATCAAACAGATCAAAATGTCTGATCCCAAGCATCTGATCACAGAGACTGTCGAAGCTGCTGATTTTATCTTCTCTGCACAGATTTATGTCTTGCAATAAAGACCAGGTATTAATAATTCCATCACAGAGTTTTACATAACGTCGCCTGCACCTGCATATCTGTGCTAATTTGCAAATTCTTTCAATAGAATTACCAAAATGCCATCTTATTTGGAAAGCAACAAAAATTGCAGTTACTTCTGAGAGCTGCTCTGGCTCAGATGATTTTTAATCAGAGCTTTCGAGTATATTTCTCAAGAATAATTATTGATGCATGGAGGCACATGTTTGCACCTTATTCTGCAGGCTTTTCTTGCACATGTTTTGATTTAAAGAAGCCTTTCCTTGTGTTGAATAAATAACTTTTGTGTGATAGAATTGTTAAAAAGATGAACAATAATTGCCCTGCCTGTCTCTTCAATGTGAGGCACACATTTCATTTCCAGAGAGGGAACATTGTATTGGTTTTTTTCTGTAACAAACAAGTAAGTTACTGTTTTTCACCGGCATTTACCTGGTCTTTATTTTTTCTTTTTAATCCTAAAATCCATATCATCCATTGCAAATGCAAAGTTACAGCATGGTTGAACGAGTGGTCATGTTGTTAAAGGTTCCATCACAGCCGAGATTTCTTAGCAGATTATGTTCTGAAGCAAGTTCTAGAATCTAAATTTATTTTGTTGTAGCAGATTTATTAGTAGAATGCTGAAGAAATTGACTCTGCCTTATTATATCCAAACTGTGGATGACAGAATGAAGATGTGTGAGCAGTGTGATGAACCACTTTAATGTTAGAAGGTAGGAAAAGAAGTCTTAAGTTACTTCTCATTGATTCTGATACCGGAAGCAGCTCCTCCTGATGCTTAGTGTCCTTTCTATATGCTGGAAACCAGTGTGTGACTTTGTCCATGAATCTCTGTATCTGTTTTTGCTGGCAAACCTGGCTCTAGGCTGCCCAGCTTATCTGTGTCCAGCAGCCTCAGTGGCCATGTGGTGGTCATTGATGTCTTTGCTCACAGTGCCCAAACAATCTTCCTCAGTATTAGCTCTATTTTTTCCATCTCGTTAGCTGTGATGTGTCTAAGGCCATGCTGTCGATGAGCTAAGCCTCATGACCATCTCACTGAAAGATCTTCTTTTTCTCCTGTGTGAAGCTGTTAAGTGGAAGGATTTGGCCTCTATGGCTTCAAGGTGTTTATGGGATTGTCCTGCTCTTTTTTTAATCTAATTAAAAGTGGAAATTAGTCTATTTCAGAGCCACATTGATTGTGTGTTGTGCTTTTGTGGACCCTGAGAACTGTGTGTTCTTACCAATAAAGGTTTGCAGAAAGGTTTCTGTTTTAATCCATATCTCTGTTGTCTTGCTTATCAGGATGTCCACACATATCCCCACTTTGTATGAAATGAATCATAGCTGTATAGCAATCTGTGTTCCTCCATTTGTATAGATATGATATGTGATTGCTAAAGTCTTACAATTTATCTGAATCTGTAGATACCATTAAGTTGTCATGACAAGCTCCCTAAGTTTTTTGTGTTTATATTGTTCATGTTTCTCCTCTGCTGTTATGTCGGTGTTTGGACTCTAATGTCCTTTTATGTAAATCTTGACATGAATAGATGTCACCCTGATGAAAGCCTGTGTGCCACAAAATGAATGTGTGATTTTGATCTGACCATGCATAAGCATCACCAATAAAGGCTTTAATTTAATTTTAATTGCTCCTAATCAAGGGTGCCTTAATTGCTTTTTGGGGGGCTCTATACTTCATCAACCTTGCACCAACGACCACCTTGTATGAAGGGTTTTATTCATACTTCAAACAGACGCTCTTCTTTTTTGTGCCTCCTGACATAGAGTTATCAGTGAAATTAAGTAGTTCAAAGGGTTTAATAATCAACATATAAATAGCAGAAAACGGAAAAAGTGAAGTGAAGTATAAGAACTTAAAAATTTCACTAAACTGCAGTACTTTTGTTAATATTTCTGTCACTGGTAATCGATTTGCACCACTTGTTTAATCACATGTCCATTTAGATTTGAACAAAATGCAAGAAACCCCGATGTTTTACATCAAAGCATGTGCATGTTTTTTCAAAAAATATTACCGTGCATTAAACAACACCAAAAAACATATAAAGCCAACTGTGGTTTCAGTGAGAGCTCCGTAAGGTCTGATAAATTGCCTGATGTAACACGCAGAGCCAGTGTCCATTTGAGGAACTGCAATTTGAAAATAAATTAGGTGTGGAGTTCAAAAGGAGAGAGCTTACAAGGTCTCTGTAACCCACTAATCATCTCTGCTTGAAGCTAGCAGCAGGAAGCTACATTGGCGGCTACAAATTACTGTAGAGCTACTGGCAATTTTATTTTTAAACTTAAATATATAAAATAAAGGAGGATTTTCTTTGCCATGATACTATTTCAACACTTAAATTAATCTAAACCTGGAAACCAATATTCAAATCCTTAACATAACCAATTTTACTATAACTGAGGGATGGGCGTAGAAACTCTGATATGCAAGGCTATCATAATTGGATTAACACCTTGTAGAAACCTTGCTGCAGACCTCAACTGGTAAGAACACAGAGTTCCTTGACTCCATAGAAACACAACACACAATCAGTGTGACACTGAAATAGACTCATTTCCACTTTGAATCAGATTCAGTTAGTTTGAAGGACTGAATTTTTGCCTTTTAAGTTTTAACAAATATCATGATGGCCTCTTGCTTCCTTACTACTCTTTGACTCACCCCCCTGTTAAATGTTGCAGCTAATCCAAGGAGTTGGCTGAACTTCATTTGAACATGATTTGCATAAAAGCTCTGAGTGTCGAGCCACCAGATGGGAACAAGCACTTTCCTTTAATCCAAAATAAATCAAACTAGGATTCCTGTTTAATATTTGTATTTTTTGAGATAACCTCCCTGGTCTCCTTGAACTAATCAGAAAATTGTCTGAAAACCAAGAAAAAATAACCACATTCAAGTACTGTTTGTCCAGAATAACATTGGCTACAGCAGGTAAACCATTGCCAGTGTTTCAGTACAGCACACAGAGGAAGGAAAACAATGCCAGTAATACATATTGACCTCTAGTCATCTATTCTCACTAGGGCTCTTTCTGCTACAAACACACACAGGCGGAAGAAGAGACTTGGGTCAGAAAGACTGGTTACTTGAAATTGAAACATTTAATTTTGTTTCAAAGTTCTTTCAGATTTCATTTGCAAATGTAAAAATCTTAATTGATTTTCTTCTCATTGCAGACATTGCACGATTAAGATGCTTTACGAAAGCAGATCTATTTCTAATCTGTCAGAACAAGTCTGGCTAATTAAGTAGTTTGTAATTATCAGGGTCAGTGAGCAGGCATAAGTGGGCTGTGAATCTTAAAGAAAATGTGTGTTGGTATAGTAACAGAGATAATTTATAGGAGGCAAAGCATCAAAGTGAGATGTGTTGTATTTTAGAATGCGTGTGTTTGTGTTTTCAATGGGGACAACTGATAAACTTTAAAATAGTCAGTGAAGGTGATGGCAAGGTACCTCAAAGACTTCAATGCAGTGAAATCATGACTTGTTCTCTTCAGGGAATCTATATGAAGTATTGTGTTCTGCAAGGTACCACTGATGCCAGTTCTGGCTAAAAACATGAAGTTAACAGAAGCTTAAAAAGATGTCAGAAGGTCGGTTTCAGTGTGATTGCCAGCAAATTTTTGTTTGTTGTGATCTCAGCAATCCTTCTATCATAGCACTTGTCACTGTTACAGAGAATGAACTGAGAAGTACACACTGCCACCCAGTGTAGTTAATGGGAAGCTGCTTGTAGTAATACCACAGCGATCAGAGACTCCTCTGTGCTTTGCACATATGGGTAAGTACTGACCAGTCTGGACATTGTTCTGTGTTAAGACATTCAAATTAGTCAGCAAAATGGTTATGTTACCATCTTTTTTGATTCATTTTCTTTATAAAGTATTTAAATTAAAATTTGAGGTGTTTTTAAACCACTTTCTGTGCTCATTAGCCCTTTTCAGCAGACATTCGTTACTCATCTTACCAGCTACTAATCACATCAATGAAAGCTTAGTTCCATTTGTGTCCCCAGTGAGCAAGCATTACATCTGGATCCTTAAGCTAGCAGACCAAGATTAAATACAGTCATCGAGTCACTGAGTCATTAGTTATTCATAACACTGCTTTTCTTACAGTGTCAAAGTAAGAAAAATGGAAAAGGGCTTATACTTTCAGTATGACATTTTCTTTCATGTCACTGAGTCCTGACTATGGGCCAACTTTAGATGCACAGTAGAAAAGAAGGTTATAATAAAAATATGATTGATAGCTAGTTTTGCTGCTCCAGTTTTGTCCTTGTTACCTTACTGTTATGGTCCCATGAATCATTGCAGTGTAGATTCTAGTCAAATTTCCAGAAAATTTGGTAAAAGAAAATGTGAATTTTTGTGTGCCTCCACCCACATGCATTACTCAAATATTAGTAATGGAGCAAAATGAGAAAACCAGCTAGAATTCGGATGTCAAACCATGAAAGCACAACGAGAAAATATTGTCAAGGTTTTATTGTAATCATTTTCAAAAATCATATAAGAAAACAAATAGTAAAACATCTATTTAACAACATTCTAAAATATGGCTGGGGGCTGATACAGGATGCAGAGGTTACCAAGCCTTTTAGACCTTGCTTTCTAAAATGTTTCTCTATTAATTGCACACATCACAAAACCATTGTTTTAGACATTAGACTTGAACTACTGCAGATTGTATTTGTTCCTCGGAAATAACTAACAGAAAACTACAGGATAAGTTGTGCACAGGTTCAGTTTGTCCTCTGTGCTGCACACTAACATCTGGACCAACACAGTCTGGGCAGCTTGTGCCTCTAGCAATTTGAAAGGTGTGAGGAGTCTGTAATCTACACAAAGTTCCCCCTTAGAAGGGCTGTGTTGCCTAAGAGTGTACTTAGAGAAGCACTTCAGCATTTTGTGAAATACAGTTGTTTACTGTCGACAGATGAGAAAATTGATATCTCTGTAACATGTTTTCCAAAACTCCAAAACCATCTGAAGGAGCAATTTACTGACACATTTGTGGTGTTTTTGACCTTTAGGAAAAGGGACTACACAAAGCAGTCATTTCACAAAAAAAAAAAAAATCTTGGCATCCTCTCATATGACTATGGGCAATCACATGGAAAGCATCCATCACTTTAAGATTTGTGTTAAACACATTTGCCTCAGCATTATGTCCTATAGGATGCCAGTATTCCAGTAAGTAATATGTTAAAATATCTGTTATCAATATTCATTGTATTTCATTATCTTAACACCCGACTCTGAACATGAACATAGTATAAAGGGATATAGAATAAGTTATGGTTTAAGGCCCCTAGGCAGAACACCAGAGAAGCACTTTCTGAGTTCACATCTGGTACATCAAAAAAATTCATCAAATGCTTTGAATGTGCTCCCCCTGTGGTTTCTCGCTTGTCCCTGATTTGGAGATATGATGTTTCTACTGATATTATTTTTTCCTGAACATGTCTGATCTCTGTAATGATCTGTGTTAGATGTGTATATTAACAAAAAAGTATTTCAGTATTTGCAGTGATGCTAAATAAGGTCTCTGCATTGCAGGGGTGCCTGAGATGGTATTTGCTTCAGACCAGTCATATTGTGTTTTTATGCAGGCTGTTATGGTCTATTTAAGTAGATGAAAACATCATGGCAGCAAATTTTCAGATCTTTGAACACAATTGGTGCATAACTTTGGTGCCTAGAGTGACATCTTAGACCTCATAGTTGTTATATACCACATCAAAGTATTGTAATCATTTAAAAGCTGTCTTGTCTTGTTTTCTTAAGCATTGTGTTCTGCAAGTGACAGCCGGTGCCAATTCCAGTTTTAACAGGAAGTTGTTGAAAGTGCCAACAAATGTCAGGAGGTCAGTTGCAGTTTGGTGGATTGCTAACAGGTGTTGTTCTTGAATATTCTGTTAATGTTCTTTAGGACTGATGCGTCCTTCACTTTCAAACTTGTATCTGTTTTGACAGAGGGACAAATTGGCAGAGACCTTTTCAGCTTTTGGAGATATTTAGTCTATTTACCAAGTGGAATTTAGCAGCAACAGAATGACTTAGTGTTCCTGTTCTTGCCAGAAACGTACATTCCTACTAAATAGGCTTAACAGAAAATGTGTCAAAGGCAGCAAGACTCTTTGTTACATTTTTCTCTGTTCAGTGACTGATTAGTGTGGTTGCCCTCAAAGATATATGGTATTGTATCTATATTAAGCAAATATGTCTGTTAGCACTGGAATGTATTTGTAAAATTACATTACAAATTACATGGCATTGTCATTTAAGAGAAAAAAACCATTAACATTTACAAGAAAAAAAACACAAATCTCCCTAAAGTGTTCGCTTTCTCCCAATTATAAAACAAAACAAAATATGGTATCGGGCACCTGGCAGCTAGTATAAAAACAGGCAGAAAAATGTTACCCGATCAGTCTGCGTCATTTGAACTGATAGATGTTGGTCCTACACCATGTCTTCTTGCTCCCTCTTTGAGGACCCTGATTGAAAAGGATCAGTACTCCCAAAGAGAAGATGCATCAACACTTGTACCATCACCCATTAGCGTACCTCCTTGGTCTCCACGAAGGTACTTGCCATTGGAGCACTTGATGGCGATTCGTCCGTGTTCAAGGAACTCCAGGAAAAAGTCCTCTGGTTTTTCTCCATCTGAGCACACAAGGCCACTGCTGGAGACATACCAGAACTTTCCATTCACACCTGTAGAAGGATATCAGTGGATTAGTTTTTGCCAAGTTCATTTTAAAGCAGGATACAGATACACTGATATGCAGACATTTAATACAAAGTGTGATCAACAATTTCCAAGACTGTAATATACACGTAGCAGGTGCAAGCAGTGCCTTTCATGAGTAAGTATTCCAAGTTACAGTACATAATTAGCATTAGCACTGGAGTTTACCCGTTTTGGTGACCATTGGTAATCGCACATTTGAGATTTCCTGACCCCTAAACAGAAGTAGCATCATACCAGAGTCTGTGCGGATCTTTGTCAGACCCAGGATGACTGAAATTTTGTGTGAAGGATCCTTGAAGCTTGCAAGATTTCTGTCTATGGCTGCAACACAGAGACCAAGCTGTAGAAACAGTGGTGTCTTGGCAGTAAAGAGCCCAAAGTCTCGAAGTCAGAGGAAGGACGGTCAAGTCATTAGCCAACCAAGAGCACACTGATGTTGTTCTCAGACATTTGAGCGCTTGTGCACATGAACTTGTTCCTCAGGGTCAGACTGTTAACTATGAGCAAAACTGTGATGTCAAATGTAAATGCTTCACGTTGAAAGTGCACTATGAGCTGGGATGTCCAACATGACAATGCCTCTGCTCCTTGTTACCCTGCCACTTCTTTCAGTTCCTCAAAATAAGATTTGGACTCTGCAAAGTAGCTATATACCAAAGTTCAGATCCATGGTTAAATCAGAAAAACATGTGTACCATTGGTCACAAAAACGTGTTAAACTCTGCTACTGATGGTGCTCAAGTGTTATAACTTGGAGTACCCACTTACAAATGGCATTGCTTGCACCTGCTGCATGCATATTACTGTGCAATGCTTTATTTGTGCATAGGATGAACAGTTTTGGACCTTTTTGATCACACCTGTGTGTTGTGCACAAATGAAAATACTGACTTTTTATATTGTAGGCGCCATCATTGAAGATCAAAGAGAAAATGTCATAGACAGATCGATT
>JAPZDY010000009.1:9576510-9588439 GCA_029783645.1 Ctenochaetus hawaiiensis | reverse complement strand
CATCCAGAGTGTTGGAGTTCTTGTGGTGACACACAAAACCATTCTCTCCATTAAGGATCAGCATAGGGCGGTTGATGAGTTTCATCAGGAATAATTCATCATCACCTGAAAATGAAGGACAAATGCTATTCATCTGTTGTGCATGGGGCATCAAAGCTGTACCTGTGGCACATATTCAACATTGACTCTTAAGTGGCTTGCCTAAAAGCACTTACCCACTGTATCGCTGACGGCTGACAGCTGCCCATTCTTTTTTGTACACACGTACTTTCCATTACTTGCTTTGAGTGCGACCCTCTGTCCTCGCCATTCAATGTCAAACATTGTGTTGACCTCTCTGGGAAAAAAGATGCAGATGATTTAAGTGTGAAATATAAGAAAATATGGAAGAAAGATCCTCTTTTAAAGCTACTTACACTTCTGTTGCAGTCGACTGGATCTCTCCGTGTGATACTAAAGTCCAGTAGGATCCACCATTGGTCCTGAACATAGACTTTTTGCTCTCCTTGTCAATCTCCATCTGGAAGGTCTCCATGTCTGTCTCCACATCCTGATTGGCTGAAATACTTACTCCTGGTAACAAGAGAAGAAGAGGCTCAATAATTGTGCTCATGTTTAGCAGAAATTGTAGATGACAATACTGCATCCTCTTAAATGCCATTTGCCTTCACTTGAATGTCATTTACTCTCTCAGGCATCGCCAAGGAGACATGTACGCATAATACAGTCGTAATCCAGTATTTAATTACATCCATTCCTTGTGTGCTGTTGCATATTGGAATAACTACAATGACTCTTCCAAGGCTTCTTTCTCCTCATAGGCAACAAGGGCCAGATGAACTTTAAGCTTTCCTACAGAAAACTATGTTCAGGCACAAAGACAAAAATATTGCTATATTCATTTTTTTTAACAGATTGTGTTGCATTTGCAAGGATCTTCAATAGCACAAGAACAGCTAGCACTGAACACAACTGTTTCTATTGGTGGCTCCTGTGCCAAAAATGGATATTCAAAGATGAATTTATAGTGCTCATATTGAAACAAACACTTTATGAATGCTCCACAATTCAAAATAAAATTAAATATTATTAATCAAGAGAAAATGATTGCTCAAATGAAAATAAAAAGAAATGTTGAATGCATTACTAATGAATAATTGAAATAAAGTTTATATATTTACTTTTGATTTGACATTTTCCAAAAGGCTGTGTAGAGAAGTAATGAAGCCAGCAAAATTTGCAAACAACATAAGAAAGCATTGTTAATTAATCATTACGGGATTCCATCTTTTACCGATTATCATATTACCTGCAGCTATGTCGAGAAAACTGTGTACACATCTGTATGAGTCAGAAACAAATATTCTCACAGGGTATTCTTGTCTCACAACTTTATGTGTAGAATGGTCCATGCATGTTGTATTTATGTAAAATATCTTGCTATCAAAATCATATATTCATATGAATTACTTCTCAGTTAAAAACATCCATCTCCATCCATTAATTTGTGAAGCATATTTCTCTATTATTTTAGTTGCTTGACTTTGTCCGATACAGCATCATCCTAGGTTCTGGGAACTCAACTGTTAAAATTGCTTGTCACTCTAGTGGGGGTGTCTAATGTGCCATACACTAATGTATGGTGCTTTTGCTCTGTGTTGCTTCAGGGCTTAGGCTAAACAGATGAGCCCCAAGTTTGTGATATCTTCTGATAATAGAAGTGCACATTGAAGTCCAAACATACATTTTATCGTATTTAATGAGGCCATGACCCAATTCTCAGTGTTACCTTCAGGGGTCTATGACTTTTAATTATACTTATTATATCATTGTGTAATTTATCTAACAATAGGGTAGTTTGAGAAAAGTGGTTTTTTAACATATTGAGATTGCAATGTTTGCTAACTTTTTATCGTTTGATAAATGAATTTTTTTTTTTAAACCCACCTCACAAATATCAAAATGTAAAAGGAAAAGGTAGTTATGTTGCAGAATTGGTTTAAGATCTGGATGTTAATGCTGTTATTACCAACCATGCAATAAAATCTATCAAACGCTCAAGTTCATAGCATTTAAGAAGTGTTTTATACTCAGACTTTGAGCAAAGAATTATTTTAAATGATTGACCTGCCTTTTTATCTGCTAACTATGAATGTCTCCGTGCCTAGGTTTACGAAGCTTTGCTCTTAAGCAAATTTCATGCAATCAACCCGACATCTGTTTTGCCTATAAAATCAATAGTGTAATTTAAGCTAATACAAACACCTGACAAAACAATTTGTTTAAAATTGTGTACATTATTTTAGACAGTCAGTTAGTATCCTGTTCTTTAAAACTGAGTGCCTTACTTTTAGCCAATTTAGTGCCGTATGCTTAATCCACATGTATTATCTTTGTCTGGTGGGGTGTGTCAGGTGGATGAGAATACACAGACACATATAACTTAACTGTGTCTGCTGTGGTTCAAATTAGATGCCACAGAAATATCCTTTAACCTTTCTCTTAAGCCTGTTACAACCCTAATCCCTCACAGTCACCCCTCCACCCTTCCCGTTCATTCGCTTGCTGTAAGTCCCTTAGTGGTGAAATGCAAATCTGCACTGCAGGGCCCACTAAGCTGCTTTCGGTGCCTTGTTCCTTAAAAATGTGGAACTGCTACAAGGCCAAATACTATGGTTAAAAAAAATTATTTGCCCTATATCATGAGAATGGACTGCCAGGTTGTTGAAATGTTGCCTTGATAGTGACCTTTTTTTGTTAAAGTGTTATGATAAATGCATTCTGAAGTTAGTTTGAGCTAGTTTCTTCAAATAAACTGAAGTATTGCATGTGCATTGTAGCTAGTTTGCAGCTATACTACTACAAATATCCTACAGTTAGGCTTGCTAGAACTTTGGTTGCTTTAATTCATTTTCAAAGCTTTAAAAGCTGCAACATGACACAATTTGCTCTCCTGTCCTCTCCCATTGTTTGCTCGAAAAATTGTACAAGGAAGAGCAGATCACATCGTGCAGGCTGACAAGAGACCTTGTAACAGTTCTGTCTCATAAAGCCTGGTTGTAGCTCTCTTTTGCTGCCATCTTATTGCCTCACTGGCGACTGAAGATCCACATAATTTAGAAAATGTCACTTGATGCAGGACTGTAAAGAGCGAGTA
Source organism: Ctenochaetus hawaiiensis (assembly GCA_029783645.1). NCBI lineage: Eukaryota > Metazoa > Chordata > Actinopteri > Acanthuriformes > Acanthuridae > Ctenochaetus > Ctenochaetus hawaiiensis. Next base: position 9,585,282 of record JAPZDY010000009.1, on the reverse strand, counting down.
ACTGCATGTTTTAAGTCCACTGATGTAATTGACACCCATAGGGCACAGATTTACCCTAGAGTCATTTGCATGCTTCTTAATCTTCAATGGACACACAGTGGAAATGACAAAGCCCATTACCACAATTACCTTCACAGTAGGTCTGTCAACCGCTCTGGATCCAGCATGTAGACAGAAAAATATGCTGGAATATGTTACTAGCTAGCTTTTTTGATTGCTGTAATGAATTCCATATATGATCATAACACTCGGCACTGATACTGCTCTAATCTGAAATTTGCTGTTTTCTTAGTTGTCAACAGGCACGGCATATACTATGCTCTATTTTGCTTCAGCTAGGGCTACACTCTTGGCTAGCCTAAGGCATTAGGTTCAGTTATTAGGTTATTAGGTTTATTAGGTATTACCTATTACCTAATCCTAGTAAGACAGAGAGAGAAAAATTAAACAAGAGTCATTTGAAAAAAGGTGTACACTCACACACAACAAAACACTGTGCTTTGCTTTTTGAGCTGAAAAATGGTCTGATAGTTTTCCACTTTCTCAAAATGTGAAGTCAACATTTTACTTGTTACCATTACAGAAGAAAGAGGTTTGACTACATCAATTTTTTTTTTCCCGAGACTGAACCCCAGGCTGATTACCTTGCTTGACTGAGACAAATCTTTTGTTGGCGGCTTGAAATACTACTTGTGGATGACTCTCTTCAAGATCAAACAGCTCATCTTTTCCAGGCTTGGAGCATCGGCCAGATCGCAGTGTTCCTGTGGGACCCACCGGGGTCAGATATTTCCCATCACAATCCTTAAAGGCGAGCTTTCCAGATTTCAGCTCCAGAGTGAAGCTAGTTGTATTGGTGTTCTCCTTCACCAGTTTGCCATCATTGCTAAGGAAGCGACTGTCACAGGTCTTCAGGCTGTATTTGCCTTCCAGGTATACCAAGGTGACAAGGGAGTCCACTCCCCAGGGAATGTTGCTGTCCACCGAGATCTCTCCATCTGAGGCTGACAGATGGGCATAGCGCTTACGTGCTACACTCAGCAGGCTGGCCTGTGGGTGTAAAGCCAAATGGACAGACCACAGCTCTTGTTCTCCAATGACTTGGGCAAAGCAAGACAGGTAGTCTGCCGAGCCTCCAAAGTAACGCAGGTAAGGTTCTGACTGCAGTGCCCAGCGACCATCAGACTGGGGCACAATAAGGAAACGGCATTCAGGGTCAGGTTTCTCTGCCCCACATGTGATCTTTCCATCTTTGTCAGAGGCAAGATAGCGTCCAAGGTGACTGCGTAGGAAGACCACCTGGCCATCTTGATCATCCTGTTCTAAGGTCCAGATCTGTTTCTTCTTCATGCTAATGCCCGAGGCATTCACCTTGAAGCCAAATGCCTCAGCTGTCAGGTAGCGGTTCTCGTAGTTGATGAGGCCAAACTGCAGCTTCAGGGCCCTACTAATTCCGTTCGGAGGCATGCTTGATTAGGCCACACGTAGAGATTGTGAGTAAAGAGGTTTAGGACAAACAAGGGAAAGGGTAATGAGGGAAAGCAGGCATGAGACTGAAAAGCAAAAAATAAAATGCTTGATATCTTCTCTTTTCTGTCTCTCAAGTTGTAAAATAGCTCCACTGATCTCCTGTGATTGATTTGTGTAGTGTTCCTTCTTTCTCCTGTCACTTTCTCTCTTTCCCCGGAGAGTTTGTGCAGGCACTTGCTCTCTGTTCCTTAATGAGTTAGGATTAAAATCAGCAGGACGCAGCACCTCAATCCAACAAGCCGCTGACGTCACATACCAGTGCACCAACCTCCCCTCCTCCCTCTTCTTTTCCGGTACACGGAGATTCATTCGCTATCTATTCCATATCTTCCTCCTACTCTCATCTACTTTTTTCTTCCCTTACCCTTTTCTTCCTTCCCTGTAACTCACACTGACACACTCATTTGTCAACCTGACTCCCTAACGGTTGTTACTCTCATATTTAGGTCCATATACTAGTAGCCCAGCCATCCAGCCCTAGGATTATCCTAGCTTTGATCTGCTGGCGAGCCACAGCCTAATTGGAAAATGTCCAGAGAGCAAAGTTGCTTTTGGTTTTTCTCCACTTCTTCTCCTTCTCTTTTTAGCCCATTTTGAAACAGATTGCATCTAAGATTGAATGCTACATGAATCAGTTTATGAAAGCCAAAATTTAAACACATTTTAAGAAACATTTTTTTCTGTGAGTAAATGTTCTGCTTGTTAAAGGCTAAATGTAAAGATTAAAATTGTATTCACAAAGAGCCTCTTTGACTTTGCATTGGACCAGGGTCAATGTACACGGTTGACTGAGTCTAAACTCCAAACGTGGTACAAAGGTTTCTTTCTTACATTTGTCACCACAGTTTTGCCACTTGCAAGCCCAGAGGACAAATATAACAACATCATTTTTGTTTGTCATTAGAAATATTTAAATTTGTGAAGCCTGTAAGCATAGCTTGGAGGAATTTAAATAACACACATTTGAATGTGCGAGCATTGCCCATTTGCCTTTCCTTTCCTTCACTTTGACTTTGTTGATTTCTTACCTGATCCACCTTTGTTATTCCATGAGTCAGTTGATGAAAGGGGATGCAACTCAATGTCACATGACCTTTGTCACAGTACACACTCAGATCAACCTTTGTAATAGCATTACTACCCTCTTTTACTAAGGTTCCTGGGGATTTTGAGGGTAATACCAAGGAGAACATATTGTAAATACCCAAACCACGGAAGTGTGTGATTTGTACTAGTACAAAGTAAATCCTGGTGGTATTATTTCAACTTGATAACCTTTAAAGGCAACTACACTTATATATTTACCTTGACGGTTAAGAGTGATTAACATAGTTATTCCAGACCACCATAGGGGTTAACGCTCTAATTGTAATCTAAGTACAAAGGTAAGCTTAAAGCTAAAAAGAAGCTGTTTGAGCAGCACAAGCATATGTAACATGTTTATGTATACTAAGCACCTAAAGGACAGTATCCTGTTTGTTGGAGTTAAAGTCCAAATCACTGTCAGGGTGTGGAACCCAGATCTCCAGAAGGGTGTTTGTGTTTGGAGACAGGTGTCTAGATGTGTAAAACTTTCAATAGGCATCCTGTGAACTATCTGTCAGATGACTGAACAGCTTAGACACACCTTTCTGACATCATAGGTTATTGTTCCTGTAACTTTCCAAAACAGATAGTGCAACATTCACACCCACTTCACGCAGTGATTGGCCAGCTGTGCCGAGTTGAGAAAGAAGCCAAGGTTCTAACTCAGTCTCATTATTCATTTGTTACACAAAGGCTTTCAGGCAAATGGCGCAGTGTAACACAATGAATGCCTTTTAGGAGTGTGTGTCTCAAAATGTGCTGTTATTTTCACATTTACATATTATTCTCACATTTCTTCTCTCTCTGTTATGGTGACTTTATACTCTGCCTTCCGGTGGAACTTTTAAGAACAACTATAAACAGTGTTATATACTCCACTTCTAATCTATTTAATAGAATGGACATAATAACTAACAAAGTACGAAAGAAAGCAGAGCAGTTATGATATATTAATTGTAGAAAATCTGTGCACTGACTCAAAAATGTGGCACCATGGTTACCAAATGATCTCAATAAATATGTACATGGCTTAAAGAGAAAGAGACCAATTATAAAATCACTTCCTATCTATCTGTCTGTCTGTCTGTCTAATTAGACAAACACAAATATTTGTTTACCATATTTTTTTTATTTAGTCAAAAATATCAGGTATTGTGAATAGTCTAATCATCACACACTAATGCACGCCAAGAATAAAGTCTTACGTTGTCAATTAATCTCATTCTTTGACTTGATGAAACATTGGTCTGCTCTGACTTGCCCTTAATTGTGTGATTAAAAAGCAATACAAACAAAAAAACCCTTCATTACACATAATTTTCCATGTGCTTTTTGCCCTGTGCTCACTAGGTGGCAGCATTGCCTTAACCAGTGCATAGTAGTGGTTAACAAACAGAGGCAGTTGAGGTGTACCATTGCATAGGCCAAAATGAATGAAAAATCTCTTTATGTGCTGCTGCTTACTTAGACTCTAGTTTCAGAGTCAAATTTCAGAGGACTTCATGGGTCATTTCAGAGTTGGAAGGTTTCTAAATCCATCCAATGATCCAGATACCCCACTTGGTTCATTCCCATTCCCAGTGTGACTTGTTGAGCATTGTGGTATCAATAACTGTGATGTAGAAATCCATGCTTATTTGAAATTTGTAAAACCCAGTTTTACGTGTCAAATTCAATTTGCTTGTTATAAAATAGCGCAATTCTAATTTGACAAAGTTCCCCTTTATTTACAAATCATAAGAATTTTGTCTGAACAATACAAATTAGTGATGGAATCACAATAAATACTGTTTTTAATTAGTACTGGCGCAAATTATAATTCTCTATGTGAACAATATTTCTTTTTGGATGCCAAATATAACACCCAGTTATCTATTTTGGGAGATGGCCCAGCTTTCAATTAACTTTGCAATTCTGTGTAAATGTGCACATGTGCTTCTGTTGTTGGAACAACTGATTCATGTCCAGTAGGTGGCAGTGTTGACTATCAATTTTCTCTCAAAAATTTGGATCCCTGTGTACCTGTGTGCTGAAATAAGAAAATTTTCACAAGAAGAACATCAGTCATTTTCTCATATGAAAGGATTTGTATGGTTGGCTAAATAAAAAGCAAAAGCTGAATTAATGCATGACAGTGCAACAAATTGATGTTTCAGTGTCTATCAAATGAAATCTCCTCATTATGTCATTTTCCTGGATAGAGTCTTGGTCTACACATCTATGTACTTTTGTATCAGTCTAAAGTCACATAAGCAATTTTGTTAAATTACTAAAGGCTTTAAAATATAGGCAAATAAATATTACTGCATTACTGTATATATTAAATATTACTGTATTACTGCATCTTTTTTCTTAATTACACTTGTCATTTACATTTTATATAAAGTTATTTAAATGGTTGCAGGAACTAGGAAATGGGAAACATGTCCAAGCAACAATGAATAAGGGCAATGTGAAGCACATTTGTTTCAACTGTTTGGGTCCCGAACAGAATGCACTGATAGAAAGTTAATAATGGATTCAGATTTTGCAGGTGTGGAGTGATGAAATGATTTTTAGATCTTTAATCAGCTGCCAATTTCTGCTTCTATTTGAAAACACACAAAAAACATAATCGTGTTGTGAGGACACACTGTAAGTGATAGGACATGAAGAGTCTCTGATGAGGAAAATAATTTTCAACAAATGACTACAGTCTTTCTTCTGTCCTTCAGAAGCCTCCACTCCCTTGCAATCCTAGATTGCCTGGCACTCCAGGAACCTTAAGAGCAATAACTGTATGTCATTTAAACTGTGGTGGTCCAGTGGCCATGCCAAATTGCATATTGTGACATAAATGTCTTTAATTTGTTCCCCTCTCTGTCTTTCATGGTTTTTCCCCTCTTCCTTGCTCTTTTTGCACTATTTCTCATTTCATGTCCCTCCCTGGAGTCTCTGGTTAAAAGCAAGTCAGAAAAAATAGTAAAAATCTTTGCTGTTAGCTTTAAGAGAAAGTGATTGAAGGACAAAAAAAGAGTAAACATGGGTGAAAGGGGCTGGTTACTGGTTACAAATACACAGAGATATGCATGTGCCTGCAGACACACATACACACACTATGCATGCACTCACACACATCAAATGGTGAGCTGAGGTCTCCCCCGAGGGCACGAACATGGACTAATGTGCAGAGCACGATTATTTCATTTATAACTGTCCTGGACCTTTTCAGATAAGACCATTTTTCAGGTTGCCATCCACTAGCACCTTTAGACTGCATCTATTAGCCTGCCAAACACTCAGAGCTCTATTTAAAGGGCCAGCACCCTCCCTGTTTAGCTTGCACTGTAAGGCACTTTCAAGAGTCAAGGTTGTCTAACGCCAAATTGAGCCCAGCTAACTCTCTTATGACTACCGTGCAAATGTTTAAGTAGTCAAACTTTGGTTACTTAAGACAAATCCACAATGTGAAGACAGCACATCTTTTCACAATTAAATGTAACCAAAAATTAGTTACAGATTCTAGTGAGTTTATATTCAAGGCTGGTACATTTTCTTTAGCATTCATATAAATTATTGAACATCAACTGAACCTATTGCAATCTCTCTTATGGGGTTGTGTCCTTGAAATGGCTTAGTGTTCATAAAATCATAACTGTGTATCCTGTACCCCCAATGCTCATGTCCTACATACACAGCCTTAGCCACAGGTCCAAAAAATGTCCTTTCTTTGCTCTCTTGTGCCCCCCATGGGACCCTCCTGCTGCCCCCTCTAAAACCAGCGGAGGAAAACAGTGCATGAGACATGCAGTAAAAGTAAAATGTAAAATGGCTGCCTTGGCTGGGATTCTCCTTCCTCAGCAGCTTGGTGCTCACTGACCCCATTAATCCAGGTGTTCATTCATCTACAGGACAATCCTCCCACAGACCGTTAAAGGCTCACCCCACTGTGTTTGCCCAGCCTCAACCCATCCCAGCCCCGGCCTTCTCACTCCTGCTCTAACCAGTGTAATTGGGGCTGCCAATGAGCTAAGTATGGGCAGCCATATAAATGAGCCTTGGTAAATGTCAAGCCTTTTAATACTCAGTTGTAATGCCAAATTTGTTTTGTGGGCTGTCATTTGTTTTTAGAGTGAGCCAAACTTGTTAGGCCCCCACTCCCCGCTCATTTTGTGAAGACAAAGACCCGATCATGCAATGAGAAAAACGCGACATAAATCCGTTGAAGGTTACATCCCTGTCAGCACAAAACATTAATGACAAAGATTCCCCCGACTCTCAAGGAAAGCAGCCTGTAAATAGGTAAGCAATAAAAGCAGTTTCTCATTGATTAAACTGCAGACTGGTGGTCACCGCTTACAGCCGTGCACGGACTGGGCTCTTGTTTTGATGCAGACAGGCTGAGCTTTAAGGGACAGAAGTGCTCATGTTAATGTCATCCTTTCCTCACTGGCTCTGACAGCGGGGTTAATATGAGGCCTCAGCTTCTGCCATTCTGACAATTCCCTGTCTCTTTCATATAAAGAGAATGATCATGTGAATTACAATGACAGGTATGTGCGTCTGTCTGTGGAAATGTGCTTGTTTGTGTGTGTGAGCTAATGTCTAGGTGGATGTGAGCTTGCATGCGTAGCTAATTCTTACTATCCTTGTGTGTGTTTTTTTTGTTTGTGCTAGTGTGTGCATGTGCATGCATACATGGTAATTTATGTGCAAACACGTGTTTCAGCGTCTCCACATGTTGGTCTGTTCACTCAGAGGTTTATGCACAAGCTCTGCCATTCTGCAAGAGCCAGACATACGTCGCACTGGATTTCTCCTCCCTCACTTTTTACTGCATTCCCACACGCAGAGACTGTAAAAGAGAGTGATTTACACACAAGTGCATAAATGCTGTGAGCTGGCGATACAGTCTATGCACTTATACCCCTTTCCATGCTGACTCGAAAGCTTCAGTCATTCCCAGGTCCCTGTTAACAGGGTCAGAGGAACATGTTTGTTTAGAGTCCCAGCAAAATCTGTTAAAGGGATTGTTAGGAGAGTAGCCATGGGGTAAGAAAAGAGGAACAAAGAAAATCCAAAAAGAGTGCAAGGGTAAACCTGTAGGGATCATCACTGATACATTTGATAAAACAAAATTTTGCTTGTTTGCCGTGTTGGACAATTACAAATGAGGATCAAAATCTGTGCCATGATGGCTACTCATGGCGGCATGTGAATTCAAAATTGGCATTAATGAAACTGGAGACAGGAGTTTAGACAAACAGCTGGAACAAGAGGGGCAATGTTTGGGTGGATTGACAATGATGAAAGAAAGGAGAAGGAGCCCTTTTTATGTAGCATGAACTCAGCCAAGCTGTATTCCAACGTTGAGCTTCATAAGCCCTGAGCACTTGCTATGTGTTCATCTACACATAGAGATGCCATTTGTCCAAGCATAAACACACACACACACACTTGCAAACCCACACACACACACACATGCTCACGCACGCACACACACACACTCGTGCACATTCCCCTCATAGAGACTACGGTAGCTTGTCTGACAAATCGAGCACATTTGTTCAGTGGAGAAATTTTCATTGAGCAACTGGGTCTTCTCTGTGTCTCCTGTTGTCTCATTCAGGGGTTTCCTCCCCTCTTTCTCCGTCTGTGGGTAGATTGTTTACAGCAGGAAGTGCCTGGCACCCTCTCAGTTGGCATTGGGAGACAGTGATTTGGCTGGTGCTGGTAGCCCAACATCATTCACAGTCCCACTGCCTGCTTCAATGTAATTCATGTGCTTTTGGGAGACATCCTTACCGGAATAGAGAGCATTTTTGTTGATTATTCCGTCTGTTTTTGATTACATCCTGGCTGGCCTCTGAGAGCTAGCGAACAATTTAGCGATCATTCCTAGATGGGTTAATGGGGCCCAGGCTGGAGGTTTATGTTGGGGTTCAAAACAGTAGGTTGGCTAAGATTTTCGGTCGTTACAGTAATTATTACTGCATACAAATGTTTGTTTGTTTTGTTGTTGATTGTCCATGTACATGTGCAAACTTGCAAACTCATGCTAGTGCCTGGAGGCTGGAATTTGTGGTTCTGAATAAAACTCTATTAGTTGCCATAGAAAAGTACATAGTATAAAAGTATGCACATTCATGATACCTTAGGATGAAATTTATTCATTTT
>JAPZDY010000009.1:9565420-9575496 GCA_029783645.1 Ctenochaetus hawaiiensis | reverse complement strand
ATGAAATTTATTCATTTTGATGATCCATTGATTTACCTTCTTAAGCCATCATTGGGCCACAATTTGTCCACATCTAATATTTTTTTTTTTTTACAAAATATCAACAAAGCCAATCCCATTTCTATCAGATTTAGCTATACTTTATGAATGGTGCTAAGCAAACATTAGCAAACTGACAAGCTAAACTAAGATGGCAAACATCACAGCTGTGTATCATGAGCATGTGAGCATTGTTGCTGTGATTGTATCAGCTTGCAGTCTTTTCATTTAGTTTAAAGCATGCCTGTGCCTTAATGCAGTCCCATTGAGCCATGAGCAGGGTTCTACTTGTAGTCTTGCTTTTGACAAAGCTAACTCATCAGATGTTTAATCAATCTCAGGATTCTGTGGCCTGGTCAGCCCCTGTTGTTTGCTCAGCTGCAATGTCAGACCCACTGTAAAAGTGAGGATATTGGTGTCTTCAAGGTACAAACAGAATTTGTGCCCTTTGACCCTTGAGATGGATGTTGCATGGTCTGAATAGTGCTAGCTTCTGCATAAGTACTCTGATTGCTCTCTGCTGAAGTGCTAAGCCTACTGGGGCTGTTTGTGCTTGGTAAGCTTGTATTTCCTTGAGCATGCACCACCTGTCAGCAAGCAACACAACTAAGTGTGGATGTGTGTTTGTGCTTGCGTTTTTATGTTCATGTATGAACCTTTCAGGCACGTCACAAACCATGACTAGTGGCACAAGTCAAACCCATATGTTGTTATTCTACTGTATAACAGCAAGAGGTTGGCACTCTCTTATTAAGGAGCTTTTAGACAGTGTAATTGTATGCCAAAAGCGTTTGTGCTAGTGTGTACTTATGTTAGTGCATGAACGTACATACAACTTTCCCAGGGGGCTACCTGATCCTATTATATTATCCAGTGCACATGAAAGGGTTAAGATCTGTCTGCCTCTATAGTCATTAAGCCCTCTCTTAGCCACAGTAAATCAACGCTGTGCTGGCAACAGCTGCTCTGATCACCTATTAAAACTTCCATAATGTGCCGTGTGTACAGAGTGGGGGCCTGTAAGCTGACACTGGCCAATAGACCCCTGATACAAGCCTCTGATCCAGTTCCTATGGTTTGGAGAGCAAGGGAAGTGGAGCTGAGTGGGGCGAGATGACAGAGAAGCCTTGCCTCAGGGCTTGAAACCATGCAGGATACAAAACAGATATGCCCTGTACTGTAGATGTATTTATACCTCAAGGCACCAGGCTGTAAGATTTTATCAAGCCTTTAGTCCAGTTGGTTGAAGTATTTAAAACTTAATATATTCAAAGCTAGAGATTTCTGAGGCAAAGGCTTGCTAGCAGCTGAAAAAATACTTTTTCTGATCTGATGGGAGCTATACAGTACACTGGAACTGAGTATAAGAATGCATCCTGCACATGCAAAATATTTCTTTAAGCACTAAAAATACTATTGTCTATAAAATTAACCTAAACACTTTTTACAGTTATTCACACCACTAAAGTTTGCAGCAGAGGACTTGAACACAGGCTAACTTTTTCCCACTGATTTGGTCAGGGAAATTGTGTGGAAATCAATAGCAGGACTAGCTAGCCGAACTACTGTCAGTCTGTACAGAAGTGCACTCAAGAGGCCCGTCTCCATGGAGACACAAACAGGGCATGAGACTGCCCTCAGGTGAATTCTCTGTGTGGCTCCACCAGCTGAATTGGTCCATTTAGGTTTCATTTTCTTTCTTGTCTACATCTTTCTTTTTCTCTTTTTCTTTCGATTTCTCCCCTACTGTTCAGCAGCAGGCCCTGAGCCTGACTTTTCTATCTCTTTCTTTCATTCATTCACTTTCTCTTTCTCTCCCACTGACAGGTAGCAGAGCTAAAATTTGAGAGAAGATATAAGGTGAAATTGGTTCTCTGTACATAACAACTGTCACAGGCCATTCAGGGGATGGATGCTGATTTGCTTCTGCCGAGGTTGCAGAGATCTTTGTCAGTTGATCTCATAGCGCGGCCCATGCATGCTGTGCTCCTCCCTCTCCCCAGCAGAATATCTCTTCACCTTTTTTTTTTTGTCCTCACCTCTCTTTGACAATTTTTTCTAATTTCCCCTCCTCACTCACACATGCATATTGTTTTTCAGCCTCTCACCTCTTTCTTAAACAACCCTTATATGGCTGCTCCTCTGCTTCCTGCATCACAAGGTACATTTAGTGCTATGAGTTTGTTTCGAATTTAGCACACCAACCCCAATGGATTTGTTTGAAGAAAATGAGAGATGTCTCCAAAACGTCTGATCAAAGCCTGGCTTAGTTGCCCAGGGGCTTCAACTCATGTTGATAAGATGTCCAAGTGCCAGTCATGGAGCTTATGACTGCCTAGTATCTAAGCAGATTGTATATTTTTAAAGTGCTAGATATATTCGAGGAGGAGAGGAGCGCAGAGCCATCCAGTGAAGGACATAGATGTGTTTAAGGGCTCTGGCAACCGGTGCTAGGGGCCTGGCAGCTGGGCAGAATTCTTTTATATCCTGCTATGACTGGCACTTTTATACACACACACAGGCATGCATGCATGAGTTCATGCTCTGTCTCTCCCTCTGTATGTCTCTCTCTTTAATACGCTCACTCACCACTCGTGCCATTATACACGCTGATATCCCTTTTCATCATGGGTGAGGCTATAGAGCTAGGCCAGATCAGAGAAGATGTTGTGTGTGTGTAGGTGTGTGTGTGTGTGTGTGTGTGTGTGTGTGTGTGTGTTTGAGCTTAAACTGCTGCACACGTGTGTCTTCAGCACCCTGAAAGGTTTGCAGTTTGAATGTGCGTCAGTTTTTGTCAGCCACCTGCACACCAGGATACGAGAGATATTTCTCTGTTTCTAATTTTTTCTCTGTCTTTTTTAGCTATCAAGCAGCTTTCATGAGGGAACATATTAAATCCGTCCTACTTGTTAATCGAATGTCCTAGGGTCTACTCCAGACCATAAGGGACGGATTGGCAATCAATTTTGACAGGGGAGCATCTTGTTCACTTTACACAGCTATTATTAAGTGTAAAATTTACATTTTCGTGTTTAATATAAGTAATACTCAATGACAGAATGACAGAAGGGCTTAGATACATACTACACTCGTGCACATACTTTGTCCACAAAACCATAGGTTATACATTTTATATGAAGTCAAAACCTATATATATTTGGCCACCTTTACAGGCTACACAAGAAGGTAAAGGATAAAAAACATCCTTTACATCACATCAAATATGTATGCAAATTAACAACCACATGCACACTTATCCGGAAATTGAGCTACAATTACTGAAGTGCAAACAATGCCACTCTTAGCATAATGTACAGAGCAGGAGGGACATTTACCCAAGGTGTACAAATGGATTTATGAACTAACCAGCTTCATCTCAACTGCTTTAAATGTCTTTCCATTTGTTTAGCCGTTTTAATGTAAGATCATGCTGGCAGGAAAAAAAAGACAGCAGCATAAGCTGACTCTTGCAACTGTGCAATGTTTAACTTATGTGATCACTCAAAATGTTCTTTAATGAAGAAAATGAGTACATTTTTGTTCAAGTAGTGGAGGCACTGAATGTGACACATAGTTTCAGAGCCAACTACACATTCGGCATGGCCTTGTGCTGTTTTGACAGGAGCTTTTTAACAGTCCACTGTTTTTAATTGGTATTATCTTTAAATGTAGAAATGTGCTGTTTTGCAACGTTCTGATTCTGCAACTGCATCATTTGTCCATGATTATCTTTTTTGCTGTTGCATCGGAAAATGCATCTCCTTTTTGAGGAGGGATCGGCATTTCAAGTCAAAATTCGCTGGAAACTAATCACTTCCAAATTACTTCAGTACTTTTTGTTATTGCAGCCAAAGTAAAGCAGATTCTTAAAAACATTAGTTGGTGTTATGACAGCATTGTGAAATCTGTGTTGTGGCAGATTGTGACACCGCTAATGGTGACTTAACTGGTAACCTGCCAACCCATACTGGACACCTCCATGCTTTCCCGACATCACCCAGGCACCATCATAAACTTGGTGGATCTCAGACATGCCTCAGCTTACTTGGTCAGATTTATATTAATAGACTGAGCATCACATTAATAGACTGAGCATCGCTTAAATCTGCGGTGGTCATCACAAGTAGCAATTCTGTTATTTTCAGAGTTTGTTTATGAACAAAACAAACAACCATGGAGATATTTTCTTTGTCAGTAGGATCCCTTCATCTGCCTTGATTGCAAATGATGAATCCCTAATGTCTTTCACAATTGCTTCAGTTTCAACATTGCTCATTATGCAAATAAGCTGATTTTGCATCTCATGACTTGTGTTGCATTTCATTGGAACTGACTTCACAAGTTTTGCCAACTCAGGGTCTTTGCTTATAGTTAAGATCAAATAAGGATTAAAAAAGGCCCACTTCCTCCCTCTGAAATATTAAAAAATGCACATTTCGTCGGAAACTGGTACAGATTTTTCTGGAGCTGATCTGCATTCACTAGGGTTGAGATTTGTTTCCCTCACTTCCCATTCTGTTCTCCTTTTTCCACTAACTAAAAAAGGCCAAGTGTTCCTTGGAAGTCCCTTGTTAGTCACTGCTGTGTGTTTCCAGTTAATTACGCCTTTTCTAGTGAAAGTTTTGTCACATTTGGACTGATAAGAGCAAATGTTTTGCATGGGTAACAAAGGGCAGCTTCCAGCTTTATGAAACATTAAAACCACTCTTGTATTTACAGAGAGATATGAAGGATATTTGTCAAGTTTGACTTACACAGGCCCATTTGCTCTCAGATCATCAGGAAAAATGTTAGTCGCCATGTGTCGCTTAGCCCCAGCAGCATCATTGTCCTCAGGAATACTAATGTCACCTCCTTGGCTACAGCTTGTCTGAGTGTCATCATTGGCTTCTGCTCTGTAATCACTGCCATGATTGCCAATATGGGTGCTGTTTCATTCCACTTTCTTGTGTCCATATGTATTGATCAATGCCTTTGGCTACATGGTTGTAAGTTTAACCTTTTAATATATATGATAGGCTGGTCATACAATGCAGATATGGTCATTGTTTTAATTGGCTAGGCAGGGGGGTGTTTTTCTTTTATAGAAATGTTTTACTTTGTATGCTCTCTGTTTTGTGCTTTTTTACATGACAGTGTTAAGTCTTTCATTATCAAACTACATGGCTTAGTTTTGCTCATAGCTTATTTTATTGAGTCAATTAAGCTGAGAGGGAACAATGACCTTTTCGGACAGGCCTGGACCCTGAGGATCCACCCAAAACGCTGATGCTGAATGTTCTATAAGGTTATTCTTTATTCTTTAAAAATAGCAGGGTGCTTTACTGACGTATGGTGTTTTTTATTTTTTCCTTTTAAAGCTCCTTGTTAGTGGTAACTAATTTGTTGCGCCATATAAATGCAATTAGCTGAAAGAGAATGGAACAGATGCAGGGAAGAAGGAGGGAGGCGATTATTCTAGCAATATTTTCTCTGCACCATCTGATCAAAAAGCAATGCAAAGTAACCACATAAAAGGTCCATATAGTGAAAGGGTGCAGGGTTCTGCAGCCTTTTGAGCAGTGGTACACTGGCTTGTGTGAAACATTGATTATGATTATAGATTTTGTATACTGTTCCCTTATTGTCATTCAGATCACTCAGGTCAGAATTACTGCACATATATACCATAAGATTTTACCAGATCTTTAAATGTTAACTTACCGTTTTGCTGATGTTATTAATCATTTTGTACGGCTGTACTGTGTGATATTTTGTGAGGTGGCACTGCATATCATGCTGAATGAAACACCTCTAATCATGCATACACAAGCACAACTTGAGAGGAGGAGACTCACACGCACACTGATGCCAGTTCACTTGTATAGATATGAAGGAATATACAGTATATAGAACCAGACAGGCCCATATTCCACTGGCCCCAAGCTGTAGCTATTGTATTGTGATAAATGGAGTGTCTCCTGTCCCTGTAGCCACAAGGCCCTGTAGCAGCCCGCTGGGAGCCTGAGGATGCTTGGTGGCCTTTCTCCCTGGTTTCCTGTCTCCTGACTCAGCACTCGCTGTGCACACCAGCAGAAAAAAAATAACATGCAAAGGGTAAAAATAATTCACTGGAGATTCATAGTATAGTATGACCCTAAGGCAGTCAGTTAGACAATAGTCTTTCTTTTACCTGACAGCAAGCTAGGCAAAGTGTTTCACAGGAAGGATCATCATGCTTTGCAGGATAATGGCCCCTATGGATGATGTCATGTCAGAGCAGAATATATAGGGTACTTGTGCCAAAATGATGAAAATGCAGTATGTTTTGTGACATACTATAAAAGCCCCATTTCATTGTAAGGATGTTTGTGCCAGTTTATTCTAGATCATCTGGATATGATTGCTGCTTGTTTAAATCACCACAAAACTGCATCCCACGCGGAGACACTTAATCAAAAGCTAAACTTGGCAAATTTGTCTTGTGGTTTGAAGACAATCTCTGACAGTTGCCCCGGCTGACTATGCCCAGAAGCAACTCTGGCACTGAAGGAGACTGAGCTTTATGGCAACAATGGCAGGCGTGCCAGCGGAGTTAGGCAGTCATCATGGTAGCGACCATGGTGGGCTGTCAGAGAGAGCTGTGTGGCAGCGCTGTGTGGTTGGAGCGCCTGCTCTCTTCATAATGGAACAGCTGTTTGGAGCGCGGTGCGCCAGGGCGCTGGAGCACAGAGTAAATAGAGGAGAAGAGCAATGTAAACAGAGATGGGATGGAGGGAGCTGCTTCCCTGCTACCGTGAAAGGGGGTAAACACCCCTGAGAACTACACGGAGGGGTTGTCGACACAGGAATGCACAAACACCACTACACAGGAAGGTGTGGAAAGAAAAGGAGGGTGCATTATGAAAAAACGAAGCAGCAGTGCTTTACCCCAGCGTCAGGTTCCCATACATTACCTGACCTCTATATTTTTGCTATGATGGGACGGATAATTACAAGGGTTGAGGCGAGAATCATGCCTTGGAGATCAATCCCGATTTCTCAAGTTTTAAATCTTCATACTAAGAAATTGGTTAATTATCAGCCAAATGCCCTGATGTAATTTGATTTGGTTGCAGCTGATTAATTGAGCCCAGAGCTGATCTCCCTCCTAAGAGGGCCAAAGGTCTTTATTATTTATGAGGTATAGAGCTTTTCCAGCTGTCCTCCTCTTACAAATGAGATAGTACAAGAAGGCGCCTGACCCCTTTTATGACAGGCTGTAACTTTTCCTGCTTTTGTTGGGTCAGTAGGCTGCGGACAGTGAGAGAACGACTGCAGCTGTTGGCACAGTGTTGTTTTATAAAGTGGCGAGAGGGACACAGGAAGACATCCATACATGTGAGACCGAATCCAGATTCATGCAGGTGTTGCAGTTGATTTAGTAGACGCAAATGACAACCAGCTCCTCTCACAGTGCAAATTGGCATAGCTGACTACTGCTGACCTTTCTGTTTTTTTCACAACAGGGTCATGTGCACAAAATTGAGGCAATGAAAGATTTGATTAATTGAAATCGGACCCAAACAGAAGCATCTCCCAGTCCAAATGCACATCTTAGATTTTTCTCCAAAACTAAGCTAAGAGGACTTTTTAGATTATATTATGAATACAGATGAACAAATCGATTTCTCCTCTTTTTATTTCCTTTTGTTTATTTATCTATGGGAAATTTATCGTTGTATCACAGCAGAAGGAGAGAAAGTGTTAGATTGATGGCTTTGAATAAAAAAAGATGTGACACTATCCTAACCCACAAAGCAAAAAGCGGGAAGACCCTGAAAATGAGTCATGCATTTCTTATTTTGTCAGCACCATGTAAACAGTGTGGCAATATTACATCAGAGTTTGTGAGCAACATATGTAGTGAGAAGCAACAGTAATCCCGTGTAATACTGTGAAAAGCTCTTTTAGCATAGCTGATACAGAATCTTTACAAGCCACTATTAATGAGCAACAGAGAAATGGATTACGGGTGGCATGGCTGGATCTGGGCCATGGCAAGCAGCACAGTTAGTGAAATGACTGTGTGTTGGCACATGTGTCTACGCGACACACGAGTATGCACTAGTCCAGCGTGTCCCTCCGAGGAAGTGTAGGTATTTGCAAACAGCAGGTGGTTCAGCGTTCACCTTTGAAAGCCGTCCATCACGCGTGCTGTAAACATGTACACACATTCAGCTTGTGGAGGTTTCATCCACGTAAAGTCATTCTAAGGTTCCGTCTTGAATCCATCACTGAACAGAATTGCGTTGTTTCCTTTAAGCATTTACACTTTTTAAATACACTACCATATTTTTTCTATTCTGTTCTGCTAGTTTAGCCATTCCTTATTGATCCCTATAGGGAAATTCATTCCCTGCCAAAATCCCAAGTATACGGAGCAGTGAGCAGCCACTGTGCAGTACCCAGGGAGTGCTGAGCCAGTCCCTCAGTCAAGGGCACTAACAGGAGAATTAAATGAACATACATGTTTCAATGTTGTAGAAAAGTGGAGGAAACCCACATAAAAAGGCCTTACAATGGCCAAGAATCGAGCCCAAGACTTTCTTACTGTTAAGTGACGCTGCACAATACATCCCTTCTAACTCTTCATTATCTTTATGAATCCAAGTGTATACATCACAGCGGCTCTGTCACTATGAGGCTGAGTTACTTCTGCATACAGTACGAATGGGATTATTGTAAAATTGCAGCAATTGTAACTGATATACTAGAAAACCAAAGATCAGGTCTTCAGTGCCCTTTAAGAAGAAGCAGTCAGCATGTGAGTGATCTGTTTGTCCTGCTCCTTTCTCCCAGCACCTTGTTAAGACCCAGGACCTCACCTCAACCCTACACACACAGAAACACACACACACACACACACACACACACACACCGGCCTGTCTGTCCCCTGTTCAACCCCCTCACAGTTAGAGGCCAGACAGGGTCAAGCAGAGGGCGAGACATTTATGAGGTGTAGATATTTGTGCAGGAAGGCATTCCTCCTGTTGACACTGAGCAACACAGTCTGGATGCTGAATGAGCTGAACCAGACAGGCACTGAAAAGTAAAGCTGGCAGACCAGTCTGTTGTGTAAGGGGTCATAGACTCTGGGTTATAGATGTTAAAATATGTAAAGATATTTGGTTGACCTGCTCTAGTGACTTTATCTTTCCCAGATACAGCATGTTTAGTTGGCTTAAGAGTGCATAGTTTGTTAAAAACAACTTAAGTATAACATAAATTGCCCTAATAAGATTGCTGATGAATCTTATTTTGACTGTCTAAGCAAGGAGTAATGATGCAAAACCTTCTCAAAACATGATAATGACCTCAATAACCACACACACCCAATCTTAACCCTTTCTTCAGCTCTAGTGGTGAGGAGAGCCCTCCTGCCCCCACAGTGCTGATGCAGCAAAGACCAGGGCTCAGATGCAGGGCAGTGGTCATACTCAACACTAAAGGTTGTGGTGGCAAACAGAGTTGTTTGTGTTCACTAGACTGCTTTTGGAGATGACTGATGTGGCCATTAGCCCTGGTCTGGGCATCAGGGGGAGGGGTGGCAGAGCTGGGGCTCCATGCAGGACAAAAAGACCCCTGGGGCTGCACAGAAAGGTCACTGACCCGTATTGTGTCTCCTTTAGGCCAGGCCTGTGGTTGTTTTACACAGATTGGCTTTATCAAAGCTGATGTGCATGTATGTGAATGGAAAGATGCTGTAGGTTTATGGATGGTGTGGTGGAGTAGAGGGTTACACCTGTTTCTCCAGACCCTGATTGGAGAAGGGCTTATATTACTGCTGGCATTTTGTGCACTACTATATGACACAAATTCATAATAGGTTAGCATTGATTTTATTTTAAAAAAAGAAGAAGAAGTAAGTCTGCTGGCTTATTGTGTGATGTAGTGTGGTTTATGGTCCACTAGAGAGCGCCCTCCTTTACATCTTTCCTTGATTTAAGAGATGTAAAAATTCATATATAAACCTTTTTATTCTGATGAGAAACAAACATTTAGTTTGAATAAAATCT
>JAPZDY010000009.1:9526295-9553544 GCA_029783645.1 Ctenochaetus hawaiiensis | reverse complement strand
TAAAAATAACTTTTTCACCACCTTCCCAAAACTAATAATGGGCTAATAACACTGACAAGGCTTCCTGCAGACACATTTTTTGTTGAATAGCCTCAAGAGTGCTGCTATGGACCAATGCCAATTGCCTAAAAATGCCAGATAATCTGTGGTCTATCACATGTGTACAAATGATCAATGATCCCAGTTTCTTATACCTTTTTGATGCTGTTTGTTGTATAATATCCTCATCCCAAAAAATATTGGGATAGCAATGTAAGGGTTATATATTTTCACCTCAGTTTTTTTATTGAGTGTCATCCAAAAGTTCTACTAACCTTATTGATCGCTCCTCTCAACATTGTGTTCTTACGGGTCGCCCTCTTTAGCCTCTCACTGGTGGTTGGGAAGGTGGCCAGTCCCATGCTCCTTCGGTAGCGGTTGCCTCTGGTCCCAAGGCTGCCCCACCTAGGCTCTTTGGACCTGGGTACACATGGCCTTCTAGCCACTTCGTGCCGGTGATCTTCATGGTGGTTTTTGACTGCAGTGGCCAGGGCCAACCTACAGGGGGGCTTCTTCCTCACTTTGACCTCCCCTTCAGCTCCAGACAAACTCTGGGAGCCTGTGCAGTTCAATTAGAGAAACAGATTTAGACTGAGCTAACAAGCCAGGAGGAGAAACACAAAACAGATGCTTCCCGTGAAGACATGGGGTGGCTTTGTTGACTTATGAATCAGTTTCAAAGGATGGCCTTACCATAAAGCTCCTGTCTCTGTTTTTTGTTCCTGGCTTTCTGATTGGCCTCCAGTTTTACAACAGATGAGGGACTCGGACCTGTCACGCAGGAGCTAGAGGTGATGTCTCTCAGGGGTTGGGCTCTGTAGTCTTGACCTTCATCAGTGTCATAACTGCCTTCCTCCTCTTCGTCTTCTAATGGAAATAGAAAACGGAGTGTAGAAATGCTACTGTTAGATAGGTTCTGTGCACTTCTGTGATTTAACAAACCCCTTTTTAAAGGCATTACCATCCAGTATAGTTATTTAACTTAAACTCCATCATTTCACAGACACTTCATTAGCATTTAAATAAACAGTTTAACTGTTCTAGAAATTATGTATGAAGTGTTTTGCCCCAGTGGTATTTCCTGGTGTGAACACACATGCTACAGAGCCAGTGTGCAAGGAAGTGCATGAGTGAGTGTGTGTGTGTGTGTGTGTGTGTGTGTGTGTGTTTATCACTGCACTTTCTCAAGCAGCAGCTCTTTGACTCAGTCTGCTAGTCTCCAGGGCTGTCAGAGCCTCTCAAAGGCAAGTGTCCACAGCTGTGGCTACACATCTACTCCAGACCAGCGAACAAAGCCGATCACTGAGGTGTCAAATATCCGTGCACTAGCCTGTCTGTTACAAGACATTCATCAACACCTACTCACCTCTGATTTACAAATTAACAAAAGGCACGCGGGACATAAAAGCAGCACAGCATGTCTTCAGAGGATACCTGATTCAATGTGTTAGTGATACTCTGGCTAGATAAATATATCAAGGGTCTTTATTTTTAACTTGAAACAGGTCAGATGTTCTTCATGCACTGAAGCTCTTAGTCATTTGTTTTCTTTAGCATTTTGTTTCTGCGTGGAGTGAGAATATTTGTTCATTGAGTCTTTTCATTAAACCAAAAACACTGCTGACACGTGGCTGATCCAGCAGAGTGAGGACAAAAAGTAAAGGAAACATGCAAACTTCATACAGACAGGAGAAAGTCCCAGAATCATTGCCAGGTCTGTCTTGCTGTGAGAGGGCATTGTTTGCATCCCAGCCATATTTGGTTGCTGTTGCCATTCCGTATGTTATGTGTTACTGTATGTGTCTCATAATCAGCCATCAGGGTTCACTGCCTCACCTTGATCAGAGGAGTCACTGTCTGCAGGGGAGCTCTCTCCCTCCTCCATTGCCTCCTGTCTCTGACCGCGGAGAACCCTCGCCCTGGGCTGGCTCAGACAGGAGGAACTTTGTGTCAGAGTGCTGGATCCCTTATTACGTCCACGCCGCACCAGTCCGGTCCAACTCTCCTGGGGGCCACTGTCCACACTGGCTGCTAAGAAAGTGTGCAAAACCGACCACAGTTCATATGAAGGTTAGGAATTGTTGGTTCAATAGTGTGAAACTGAAAACACAGCACTGTCCTCATTAAAACTAAACAGCACTGGGCAAAATCAATAGTGTGATTGGCAGTATCTACCTGTGTCACTTTGTCCCCCAGACTCTCGCCTTGATTCAGCTTTGCTCGAGCCTTGGCTTCTGTGTCTATGCTTGAGGTTGGAGTTGCACAGTGAAACCTCCTTGTCTCCAGAGCCTGTCCCTGAGAGATTCTTTTTACCCTGGGCTTTCTGTTTGAGCTGAGTCACATCACCAGCCAGCTTGGAGCTAAGCATGCTGTGAAGACTGCCTTTTCTGCAGCCCTGTGCTTTTATCTGCTGCAACAGAGAGAGATGAGAGAGCCAGAGAGAGCCAGTTACACTCCCGGTCACAGCAGCCGCAAAAGCATCAGAACGTCAGAGGAAGAGGGCACTCGTTTGTTCACACACAGAGAAGAAAAAGGAATAGTAGAAGCCCCAATGAAAAAGATATTAAAATGGAGAGCAGAGGATTTGACTCCTGAGGGTAGCACCTAATTAGAAATAGTGTGCAACAAAGGAATATATCAAACGCAAAGAAACAAAGAGTGGCCTCTTTCATTTCTACTTGCATAGAGGACAAAAGGGAGGAAGACAAGGGGACCCTGACCTGTGTGCTGCTGAGTCGCTCAAAGCCTCGACTGGACAGCCTCTTCTTCCTTCTCTGGCTCTCTCCACCCCCTCCTAGGTCCTCAGGCGACAGGGCAAGCCCCGCCCCCATCGACCTGCCAGTCAAAACAAGAGAGAGGCATTCATTAAAGGAGAAAGGCGATGGTTTGAAAGAAAAAGAGGGGTAGCACATCACAGGGGAAAAACAGAGTTGAGTCACCTCTCTGTGGGATCTAATAACTCTCCTTTCTCTGTCTGATGAACAGAATGACAAAAAAAGGACATGGAGAGCCCAGTGTCTGAACCACATACTTGAAAAATTGGGATCTAACAAGGAACCTGGGATTGTTTGAGGGCAGTGTGGCATAAGAGGCATTAACGTTGTATCTAGGGAGTGTCTTTGCAGCCTGTGAAGCACTGCATAGCTTTGAAAGATACAGTAAATGGTTGGAAGGCATAGCATTTGTATGCAGCTCTATTGTTCTCAGCAAACATCAGAGCTCTCCAGTTGCATTTTCGTATCACCATGGCACAGTATTTCCCCTACACTGAGCACCATCACAGGCCAACCTCTCTAAATGCCCTTGAATTTCCTCTGGAAGCCTGCCCATAGACCACACCGATGTGAGCCAGGCCATACTCAAACAAAAGATTACCTTCCCCTCTTCTAGTGTGCATACAGCCAAGGAAATCAGTCACATTTGCAGAGTAAGCAGGGTTTAAATGTGAAGTAAATAAATAAAGAACATTCAATATTTCATGTTAGTTCTTTGTTGGCATATTACACCACATGCAACTGTTTGACGACACAATATTTAGAATTAAATGTGTGTATGTGTGTATGCTTTGTTTATATGCAGTCAGCATAGTACCACAGCATGTGAACAATAGTTTGCATGTGGCCCTTGCCTATGTGTGTGAATCCTATAATCAGAGTGTGTCAGCGTAAATCTGTAACAGAACATGAGAGAGAATGAAGGCGATTGTCGGGCAGTGGGACCCTCTGCCCGCTGACTGACAGGAGAGTGACAGAGGTGGCAGTGAAGTGTGAGTTGTCCCTGTGAGGCAGATCCCGCCACGGCTTGCCTACCGCTGCTGACAAACACAATATGACAGAGTCCCACCCCTCTGTGGGGTGCTGGTGGGGCTGAGCGTACAGTGACTAATTAAACAGAATTGATTAGCAGGGTTTGCTGCAAGCAGTAGTTCTCTCCAGCCACCCCCCACCTCCAATATAAGCAGCACCACAAAGGACCCCAGTGCTCTACCCATAGGAATAACAAAGGCACTCACAAAAACAAACATCGCCTGCATAAAAGCCCATAAGAGCACAGATACATCGAAACCTAATTCCATAGATGCATAGAGTTCATACTTCTACATGAATTTTTAGGCTCACTCTGCCACTGCCACACATACTCTGTTGGGTTTAAGCAAAATAAGGTAAGGAAGGAGATACTAGCAGACTTGGCTATTACCCACTGACCTACTGCCCTCCATCATAGCATCCTCTTGTAGAGGCATGAGTGGCTGGTGCAGTACATGCTTTTACACAACACTGCCATGTAGCGCAACATGTGGCTAATCAGTCCCCTGTCTGCCCGTTCCTTGTTCAGAGGCATCGTGTCATTCTCTGCACTCATGTATCTGCAGAAACAAAGGGATGCAAACCCTGGCCGCCATGAAGAAAAGTAAAGGTTTTTTTTACAGTACTGTGGCTAGCTATGGCTCACAATTTACACAATAAAGAGACAGACTGCAGTTCACTGTACTGTTGCCTGCAGAACAGCCCGCCTCCCCCATGTCAGCCCCCACTCTCCCTCCAATGCACTTCCCTGCAGGGCCCTGGCCCCTTACCCTTTCATTTGGGTGTCTTTGTCACCCAGCATCAGTGTCCCCACTCCGATCAGTGCTGGCCTGGCAAAGGGGCCAGGCGTACATGGGTGGAAGGAGAGTGGAGGTGACATCGCAGAGGGGCAGCTGGGAACACTGTGGACCGAAGCCCAGAAACCACAGTGAGAAAAGAGGGGAGCAGAGATGATGGAGAGAGAGAGAGAGAGAGGGAGAACGCTGCGAGGTGACATTTAGTGCTCTAAGCCTGTCCAAACCCCTATGACAAAGCTAATTGAAGCCTGACAGCAAACCTTTATCCCCTGGACCCTTTTGGTTTATCAGTTCACCCACCACCAAACAGCATTGGTGCCCTTGTAATGACAAAAGCTGATGCTTGTAATATTTCAAATGTCATCAACACATTTTGAGATAGCATTGGGCCCTTGTTCCCTGCATTTTCTCCAATTTATGCATCTCTGTCTCCATCTTTAAGTTCCTTCAGCTGTTCTGCTCACTGTAATCCTCTAATTGTTTGGGTTTTCCCCATCCTACATACACAAAAATTGTATTAAAGTTATAAATGCCAGCATATCTTTGAGTCCCTGAACTGTCTGACCATCATGTTATTCTTTTGACCCCTGCTGACCCTGTGGGGCTGTGGTGTGACGCATTCCTACTGCTGGGACAGATTACAGGGGAATTTACAGTACTCTAATTACATCCTCTGCCTGTCATCCCCCCAGCAGCCAGCTCTCTGCCAAACCCAGCCCAGTTAAGCTTAACATGCACTACAGTAATGCCATTGAGGTTCAAGATTAGTTGTGCTAAAACCTAATGAGGCCAGTGAGTGGTGTTTTAGGTATGCACAGTCCTTATATAAAGCATACATAAATATTCTGCACTAGCAGACATACACTCAGCTGCCAATGATTATGTTGTTATACAATTAATGCCAGTTTTGATTAGATTAGAAAGGGCTCAAGTGGACTTCCTTTAATGATTCAGCTGTGTTCTCCCATTTCCTGTTTATGTCACTGAAAGACAGTCCCTGTGTGCCAGTGATGCAGTGGGGCTTGTCCTGCATGATGGACTGTAGCTAGCCAGCCAGCGTAGATGGGCTGAGTGATACTCACTTGACTTTCCTTTGGCCCTCAGATGAGGACACTGGACCTGTGGTGAGGGTGGGTTTCCGCTTCCTCGGCCGTCCCGGTCCACGTCGAGCTGGGCTGCGAGGTGTTTCCTCCTTCCTGCTTGCACAGACAGATGTAAACACACAAACAGACTGAGAGGAGCTCTGAGATACTACACTAATCAAAATTCAAACATTTTTTAGGAGCAGGGAATACAAAAAAAGAATCCTCTGAAAACTATTAAGAAAGATCAAAAACAAAATCAAGTGTTTTATTAATTT
Organism: Ctenochaetus hawaiiensis; assembly: GCA_029783645.1. NCBI lineage: Eukaryota > Metazoa > Chordata > Actinopteri > Acanthuriformes > Acanthuridae > Ctenochaetus > Ctenochaetus hawaiiensis. Next base: position 9,547,542 of record JAPZDY010000009.1, on the reverse strand, counting down.
TGAATATCTGAATGGAAAGGTTGAGGGATGAGCTCCAGCAACAAGCGGATAAGGTCAGACTCACTGATGATCATGCTTCCTCTGAAGTTTGGCCAGCTCTTTTTGCTTTTCTTTGTATCGACGCTGTAGCTCAGCCAACTTCACACGCATTGCAAGCTCAGGACCGTCCATTGTTTCCATCGTACCTTTGGCCGGGCAGACCTTTGATACACATCATTGTGGTTATTGTTAACATGCAAAACATCCTTAAAAGAAAAACAAACTCTTCACCAGCTTGTCTGTTTATTTATTTGAATAAAAGACTTTAAAATCCTTATGGATCTTTGTGTTTTGAGGAGCTGACACAGTCATGCTGTGGCTGCAGTCTTACTGGTTCATTGCGAGGTGTCCAGCTGCATTTTCTACGCAAATTGAGGATTCTGCGGGCTGGGAAGTGTCGCCCTGAACCTATACTGCTGCCTTCCTGGGATCCCATCTCCAGTGTGCGAGCTGTGGCCAGAGTAGCGAGACTCTGGAGGTCAAACAAGAGCAACTCCTCTTCTGTGACAGATCAAAGGAAAAAAAACATGTTTTTATATTGTGTTCATGCACGTGTGATTGAGAGCCACCACAACTGAACTGAACATGTTGCCTCAAAATTGAAAACTGAAATGAAACAAGAATAATTGGGGAAATGTGTGTGTAGGTGTTAAAACTTCCACGTCTCTTATTGTTCTGGTAGTAATCTTGTCACATGTTGAATAATGTTGAAAAGGAAAGACTTGGAGAGAAATTTGGTACATTAAGCCAGGATGACGAAACTGCAGCACGTTGTTTCAGAGGTCACATTAATGTGGATTCACCAGATGCTGCAATGTCTGTGGCCATCTGGGCCAAGCTCTTCCTGTAAAGCCCTACCTGCCCATAACTGACCGGACTATAAACCATCAGTGAGCTAAAAGCTGCATATCAGGGGTTGAAGCCTAAGATAAGATAAGTTATCCTTTATTGATCAAAGCAGGAATCAGGATTACTTTATTTGCTAAATTTTAACCCACGGTGTTTGGAATCATTGACAGTCACTGTGCAATGCCAAGGGACTAGTGCCTCGGTCAAGGGCACTGACAGAAGAATTAACTTTACATACATGTTTTTGACAGCAGGGGAAACTGAAGCAACCAGTAGAAAAGTCATGCACATAGAGGAAGAACATGCAAACTCCAAAAAGAAAAGCCTTTCTTTGACCATGGCTGGAAATTAAGCCCAAGACCTTGCAGGAAGGTGACAGTGCTAACGCTGCCCAAGCCTCAGAAGTGACAGCCATAAAATTTTGTTTACAAAATAACACTGTCTGATGTCTTTTCATATATAAATAAGAAAAATACTTCTCACTTGTTTTAGTGCTTGTTTTGGTAAAGATTATTATTGTTGTGACTCGACATGTGCCACTTCCCTTAGCTGTCAACACTATCACATCACAGAGACAACATCACTGACTCTGGAATCAGTTGATGATACCCTTTTTATAGAACCCTCTTTTGGGAGCAGTTAAATGCATTAGGATGATGTGGTAAACACAAAACATCTATTTGCATGAATAAAAAAAAAAAAAAAACACATGGCGCTTTGAAAAACAAGGAAGCTTTTAAATGCACTTTAAAACAATGGGGTCTAATTAGCCAGGCAATGCTCCAGGGTGCTGAAAACATCGACTGCTTTTGTGATTACACACTAACTTTCAGTAACGTGTTTTGTGTGGGAGAGAGGGAAGCCAATTGGTGTGTCTTTTTTTATTCCTTTTTTTTTTGTAAAAGTGTGTATTTGCGGTTGCGCGTGAATGTGTTTTCATTGTGTGTTTGGTTGTGTGCATTTGTGCACACGTATGGATCAAAAGGCGGCAGGATGGAGAGACAGAGAGACGGTTCCCTGAGGAAAGCTAGAAGGGAACGAGAAGGAGTGAGAAAGGGAGGTGTACACCCCTCACTAGTAGTTCAGCCCTGTCCTCTTGCTTCTTCTCCCTCTCCTGAGGCCTCTGCATCGTTAGAACAGCCTTTTAGAAAATAAAAGTGCCTTTAACACACCAAAGATGAGGAACAGCAAGCAGGCATACAGACAGCTACTCTGGGGACATGTTAGAATCCACCAGAGGCTCCTGAGACCAGCAAGAAGAGAGGAGTATCTGGGAGAAAACACAGAGCGACACAGGCTAGGCCTGAGGGGGGAATGGGAGTTTGTCTCAGTGGACGCAGAGGAAAAAGAGGGTAAACTACGAGAGAAAGAAGTGCACTCTGCTGATATGAGCGTGTTTCTGTGTGCATGTTAATGTGTGCAAGTAATGGAAGACCGACAGTCCCTCACCCTGGCTTTTCCCACAGGTGCGCTTTTGCTGTTGAAGCTCCAGATCTGCCAGCTCACTCAGAAGCTCCATGCCCTGGTGGGGGTTTGGCTGTGACGGGACAACTGATGGGGTGCTAAGAGGGAACAAGGGAAATGGAGGTACATCTGTACAGAAGGCTGCAGCAATCAGCAGCTCCAGACTCCAGTAGCAGGGCACAAGAGATTTGTGGGGCACAGTAACAGTTGCTTGGCTTGGGCTATGAGTGGAAGCTGAGGCAGGGGAAAGACAGACAGAATCCACTGATGCGTCATCAAGGGTCATGACGTTCTTGTGCTGCTGCTTGCTGTTCTTTGCCCCCTCAAGAGCCAGGGACTGCGGCTCAGGGGACTCAGGGGAAGCGGGGTCAATCTCGATGATGGTGGGCAACTCTGGTTCCTGCTCTCCAGGCATGGTGACCTTTTGAGCAGACTCCACCTGGCTCTCCTCACCCACTGCCTCATCATCCTCTTCCTCTTCCAAGGTGATGACAGCTCCTGGCCTTTCAGGCTCTTCTGTTGATAGGGGGACTGGACAGGAAGCAGCCTCGCAGACTGGGCTCTCAGCAGGGGGGCAAACCAGAACCTCTTCCTCAGCAGGCCCCTGCTCCTCCACCTCTTTCTCTCCAGGCAAATAGTTGGCTGCTGTCACCGCTGCAACCTCCACCTCCTCCCTCTGCTCGAGAACTCTCTCAACCACTCTTTCCTCCTCTTCCTGTTCCACTTCCTTAGCTGGGGGAGGCTCTGGGAGGGGCCTTACTGCCACTTGGCAATCTAGTTCCTCCCCCAGGCTGGATAGGGACTGGGGAGCATGCTCAGCAGGCTCCACTTGGACTGCTTCCAGGTCGGCTGGCTCAGCCAGTCGAACATCCTGGGGGGAGGGCCCGCTCCTGTAGCCCATGGCAATAGCAGGATAGCTATATCCAGGAGGCAGGTCTATAGAGAGAAAGAAATATAAATGATAGAATCACCAATTGTCAGTATTGGCAAAACAATTTTGATAAATCCTCCCACAAAAACATCTCACATGACTGTAATTTTGTGAGTCATATTGTAGCTGAAATACAACATAAAGAGCTTTTTTTTGGAAGGCAGCCTTAGATTTAGAGTGGCTATGCAAATCTAAGTCCTGACACATTGGACCCGCTCTTAACTGAAGTTCCTTGCCTTTTTCATGGTCACAAGAGGTGAAAACTGGAAAAGGAGAAGCACTTTGCCTTAATCTCCTGGTTGTATGAAGAAAAGAGGACCACATGCAACCTTGTGTGAATATCTTATTTGTAGTGGCCTTGGCCTTTGGACACCTGACACAATTCCTCTGGCTTGTGGTGGCCATTAGCCAGACATTAATGATGATGATGAAGACAGTGTGGGGCATGTGGGGGTGGAGGAGAGACGAGAGCTGCCATTGAGGTGTTTCTCAGTCATTACTGAGGTAACGGTACTGGAAAGTCCCAGCTCAGCCAGCAGCCATTTTCTGCAGCTTTGAGCCGTTGAGGGAGTCATTAGCTTGCCAACGGGGCCACCCACACATATTACCACAACACCGGCAGAAAAAAGGATCATTAACAAAAGTGGCTCTTCCAGTTACCATTGTGTATAATGTGGAAGGTGCTGCTGTATCCTAGAGTTCACTGTCCTTTTTCTGTTGAAGTCTTGATGTAACATCTGTCGCCAGAAGCATTTTAATTTAAAAACTCCGTTCTTTGAAAGGGCTTTATCTGATGTTATCAGTGCACAGTGCCAGTCAAGAGTTGGACACACATTCTTGTTTTAGTAAAAGGGAAAAGGGTGTTATGACTGGTGTTGCAGGTCATACTTAAACCATTGCAGCTGGAAAACTTGAAACCACATTTGTATATTTTTGTTTGCATACAAATACTTACCAGGCTCCAGAGACTCTGGGTAATCCTGTGGGGGCTGTCCCTCTCCTCTCTTGTCCTGAGATTCAGCCACCTTGGGCATCTGCGGTGGGGCAGGGCTGATTGCAGGTGAGTGAGGGGCTGCTGCGGCAGGGCTGGGAGCAGGGCAGGGTGTAGATGGAGTGCTTTTGGGATGTGGTCTTAGTGAGGGGGACTGGCAACAAGGAGACAGGTGAGCGGCGCAGGCCCCAGGTGGAGAGGTGTTCCTCTGGGGAGCGTTGTAAGAGTAGGGCTTGGCAGGTTTAGACGTTCTGGGTTCTGAAATGAGTTCCTCCAGTTCAACTGAGGGCTCATCGGGCCTCTTCTGCATCTATGGCATTAAAAAAAAGTTATTTTTGTAACCAATAACCAATTCCTTGCATTCTAGTCACTGCCACAAAAAGCTTATTGCTTTGCAGCCTATATTTAGCCATTCACTCCATCCCTGTGAGAAAATCAGCATCCTAGAAAAAATATTTGGAGAGTTATAAATAGATGAACTAGCCATGCCAGAATTTAAGCTGAGTCATGACTCACTTACTCTGCTTGAGTCAAGTTCTTTATTGCATGGATAGATGGATCTATGTCAATATACCTCTCTTCATGCTAGAATCTGATGTTTCTTGCACACTTGACTTGACTTGACTTGAATTACCTGTGAATTGTGAGTGGCATGATGTTGCATTTCCATGCCGTGCGCAGCTCTGTGCTGCTGCTGCTGCTGCTGCTGCTGTTGCTGCTGCTGCTGCTGCTGCTGCTGGACTTGAGACTGTGGTTGTGGCTGCTGTGACTGGTGGCTCTGGGATTGATGTTGATGCTGATGCTGGAGCTGCTGGTGCTGCTGGAGAGCATACAGCTCCTGTTGCCGTAGAAACTGGGATCGGGAGTACACAGCAGGATGCTGCATGTGGGAGGGTGGGCCCCGGGCGCCATACACAGGGGGCCACAGCCCTTGCTGCTCCATCACATCTAATGAGATAAAGGAGGAGGAAGTGACAAAGGAAGCTACCTTAGAACAAAAAGACATGCAAGCACATAGACTACTAGGAACCTTTTCCTTTGGATTAATACACACCAACACTATGTGCAAATATTCTAAATACAGCCTCTACCTCCCACATACCCATTTTAAAACAGTAAAACCATTACGGATCATTTAAAAATCATTGTATTCACATTTTTCAACAAAGTAGACAAATCTCTTTTTAAAAAAAAGATTTTTGATCGCTCAGAACAACATCTCCCCAGGCAGCAGCAATCCCACACTCTCCCCCGCTCTGAACAGAAAACTTGTTTCTTAAGAACTGCCTTGAGAATTTACTGGAATGCTGGAAAAAAGTCATGACAATGATGAAATGCGAACAGATGAGGATGGTTTTAGGTTGATTAGAGGTCAAAATGCTGGGCTGGAAATGCATGTTTGTCTCGCTGGAGCATTTAGCGTGGACTTTCCGTCGAAAAGTCCCACCTGCCCAGCCAAACCACAGGTCTGCAGAACAGCCCAGCAGGAAGCTTAGTTCCCATGTCCGTGGACAATCATTTTCGTTATGTGGCTTTAAGAACAAGTTCAACTTGATGTGGGTGATGTGTTATGACAGAGGTCCCTTTTGGGGAGTAATGGGCCCACACTATAGGAACTTCAAAACTGGTATTTTTTTGTTCTCTTGCCTTTTGCCCCTGACTCTCCCCTCCACCCCCTTTTCTTAGACACACCAACAATCCTTGTTCAGAGACATAAACTTGGATATACAAATGTTTCCTGTGGGAAAGCTTTTGTTGATGCACTTCCTTTCTCAGCTGAAACTCCTGTGGAGCACAGAAGGAAATGAACCGTCGAAAATTGTGAGCTAATTAAATGTCACAGCCTGTTCAGTGAGTGTGTATGTGTCTACAATGAGCTTTGAGAAGTGATCATTTCCCCCACTACATTTCCTCTTTCTCCACTGTGATTCACAGTGTAAGCATGTGTTTGTGTGTTTGTAGGTTAGGGGGGTACATATAAAGTATAGCTTTGGATGAGTACCCTGACACACTGAGAGCTCTATTCTTGCTTCGCGAGGCAGATGGTGTGCAGGAAATGTTTGAATTGTCATGTGTGTGTCTGAATGAGACCATTAAAGGGAAGTTTATAAGCAGCCTGTGTTCACCAATTTTATGTTATACATCAGATATAAATGGACACTGAAAAAACATTGTGCTGATGACTAGTCAGCTGGAGACTGAGCCGTGGTGTATAAGATTTAAAGAATTTTTACTTTACGGGGATTCACATTGGTTTGGCAGACTTTACACACAAATACATGTGCATGTGTGAGGCTTTCCATGCATAGATTGTGTGTACTTAGAAGACATGTTTGTTAAAAGTGCTTTACAGACAAGAAAGCAAGGTTACAGCTTACCCAGGTGATGGGTGGCAGGATGGGCAGGAGGCTCAGTGGGCAGGACCACCAGCTGGGCAGAGGGGTCTTGAGGCAGAGGCAGGACTGGCTGCAGAGGGCCTGGCATGGCTGCAGAAAAACCTGGGGGTAGATTCTGGTGCAGGGCTGTATGACCTATACCTGCCCCATACACATGATATCAGTTTAGATGTATCACCTTCTATGTAAAAACTCTAAAAAAATACACTTCAACTACAAATTATGATCACTAAATCATGAAATCTGTTTTAAACTTGACTCACAAACAATTAAGAAATGCTAAAGTTGAACTGCACAACATTATTTGTCCTGTTGCTTCCCCTTGCAATATGTAATCGATACTCTGGCACCAAATTTAAAAAAACCTACATCATCATGTATTGATAAATTCTTCTTCCATTAAACAGAAATCACAATTAATCTTAGATATCTTGCAATGCATTAAGAGTCACAGAATTGTTTTATCATGATACCTGCATCATTATGGGCAATGTTTTGGGACAAAATCATATCATTAGTTACTCTGTCCAGTAAAATTTGAGATGCCATAGGTTTCTTATAAAACTCAATACCTGCTGATGAGAGGAATTATGTAAGCTTAAATTATCTGCGTGTCAAAAGAGTTAAAAACACCACAACTTTAGCATCATCATTTCCAAATCAATTGATCTTCCATTACCGTAAGAGTGCCCTGTCATCCAGAGGGATGGGCTTCCAGTTCTTGGCATCCAATGATGGTGAGCAGAATGTGCAGCAGGATCTCCTAATTGGCCAGACTGGAGGGAAGTCCCGCCTGGGACCATGAGATGAGAGGTGAGGTCTCCATGACAGCTGTTGGATGGGTGGATTCTTGCAAACTCCACCCTTTCCTTATTATCCCTGGCATCGGGACGAAGCAAAGATAAGAAAAAACAAATGTAAACCAGTGCACCAAAGAATTCTAACAGATACAGATTTAATTGGGTGTCAATCAATGACATTACAGTTGTGTACCTGATATATGCATCTCTCTCTCTGTCCAAACAAGTCAGACCTATCTGTTCCCCGCTCATCCTCTTCCTCTCCTCTTCAGTGGTGGGATCTGAGGCATACATGGAACGGGGTGGTCCTGTGAGACATACATTAGCTTAACCATTAGCTTTTACCGCTGTGTCCCTTGTGAGGACATATTCTCAAGTCTCTCACCGTTTTTCAAAACACCACTGTGACGCACAAAACACCTGGAGCTCATCAGTTTGTATTATACTGATTTGTATCTTACTTTTTAATTGTGTTTTAACCACACTCGTGCATGCTTTCCTAATTTATCATTCTTTCACTCTTCCTCCAAGGACGAAAACATTCTCCTGTCGACATGTTTTCTATGATTTTTGTATAAAAAAGATTTCATAAAACCTGAGCAAAGATGCATCTTGTTACTACTGAGCACTGTTTTCAGTGTTGCTTGTTGTGTGCTGTTGCTATATTTAAAATAAAAATGCAACTACATAATTTGGATAGGCTGCTGAATTTAATAAAAACAAGACTGTGCTGTTGTGTTTCCTTAAAACCAAACTAATTTGGAGCATAGCTTAGTAATATTGATACAATTAAATTGCTTTTTGTGTTTGATACGTTTAATATTTTTTCTGAATTATTTTTTGGGAATTTGAGTAAGATCAGTGAGATTTTTTTACTTAAATTTGGGATCAGGGAAATAAATTGTATAAAACTCATTTAAATCAGATTGATATGTTTTGGCATAACTGTGGATCCAGTTATATTCAAGGGGCAAACTCCCCGCTTCCGCATTGAAGCCAACCAGGAAGTACAAAAACTTGCAGTTCCTCGACTGACCGCTNNNGCGGAGTCACGCGCTGGCTAATGGCGGCGCCCAGGACGAGATTTTTTAGGCTTCACTTTTGCTCAGGCAGAAACCAACGGGTGACGTCACGGAGGGTTTGTCCAGTGTTTTATACAGTCAATGGTTATATTCAAACCTACAAGTCTGATAAAATTATTGAGATTTTTTTATTTTACTTCTGTGGCTCAATAAAAATTACATCCCATATACAAGTCTTAATGCGTTTACCAGCAAAGAGGGTGTATCTCATAACTTCAACAAGTCAGTGCCATCATTATTTTTCATGCTTTTTCAGCATTAGACCTTGTATTTTCTTATGTTTAGTTTTTTTCTTCTAGGTAATTAACAGGTCACAGATGACAAAAAAAACCCCTCTGTCCCTTCACTTCTGTTTCCAAGGCAATGACCAAGACTGCTTACCTTTCACCGAGGGGTGCACCCTGCCCTGTCGGCTGTTAGGATGACCATCTCCTGAACGACAAGGTGGCTCCCTCTGTCTGGCCACAGCTACTGCAATTCCAACTGGAGGCTGCCGCACCTCACTTTCCCCATGACCCGCTTCTCCCATATCCCGGCTGCGCCCATTGTAATCAGGGCGCTCGCTGTCATTGGATGGGCCCTTTCTGGAAGGTAAAGTCTGTTTGTTGCCCTGCAGGGCACAGCTCCCACCAGCAGGACCAGACTTCAGGTTTCCCAGCCCCCCAAAGGGGCTCTTCTGGGCGAGGAGCAGTGGCTGTTGCTGGTTGCTGTACTTTAGTAAGCTCTTCATGGCACTGCTCTCGCCCTGAGTTGGGCCCTGGGGCTCAGGTTGCTGCTGTGGCTGCTGCTGTTGCTGAATGAGAGGAGGTCCTGGGGGAGGCTGGGGAGGAGGCAGGCTCATTCCTGGCTGCTGCTGCTGCTGTTGCTGTTGCTGCTGCTGCTGCTGAGAGTGTTGTCCACCGGTGCTTCCTAAGTCCATGTAAGACTTTCTCTGCTCCTCCTCTGGCTGTGACATGTGGTGGGAAGACCTCATGGCCCAAGGTGGCACAGGGGGCTGCTGGTGGTGGTGCTGCTGCCCGCTGCTGTTGCTGTAACCATAAGGAGACATGTCCATCTTTCTTTTCAACTCCTGACTTGTGCCCTGGTTTAACTCAGCAGGAGAAGGAGCATCTGGCAGAGGTCGACCATGCTGCTGGTGGCGTATCCTGGCTACCTTTTGGCCATCTCTTTGTAAGGAGCAGCTACCTCCAGGACCAGGGGCATGAGCTGCTCCAGCCCCACCATGTTGACCCATGCTTTTACTCCCAAGTGGGGAAGAGTTAGATTGGGTTGCTGTATGGGAACAGTCTCTGTAAGGAGAAGTGTTGACGGAATGAGGAACAGAGTGTCCAGCCTTGGGCCCCTGGGGCAGCGAGGGTCTAAAAACATCCAAGTCCACACCACTGTTGATGCACTCAGCACTGCGTGATCGTACGACCTGGTGCTGCTGCTGTTGGGGATGTGGAGGCTGTTGCAGTTGGGCAGGTGGAGGAAGCTGTGAGGGCTGAAGGTGTTGGTGGTGGGACTGCATCCAGTCTGGAGCCTTCTCTGTCTTTCTGTATGGGTGCTGCTGTTGTTGTTGTTGTTGCTGTTGTTGTTGTTGTTGCTGCTGTTGTTGTTGTTGTTGTTGCTGCTGCTGCTGTTGTTGCTGTTTTCTATGCCAACTACTGTGGTGCCCACCGCCTCCATTCTTTTCTATTACCTTGTCCTTGGTATTGCCACCTCCGCCTCCACCACCCACACCCTGGCAGTCAGGGTTACCAAGCTGGAATGGTCCACCAGATTTGTCCCCCAGGTCTGCCACAGATGGCACAAATGTCGGCCCTGTGACTTTAGGTTCTCGCCCCACATTGGCTGGCCCCCTCTCATGTGAGGCAGGGTTGGCTAGAGGAGCAGGAGGGGGTGGGCAGAAGAAATCTGGGTGGTGGTGTGTATGGTGGGAATGATGTGGGTGATGTGGGTGGCTGGGGTGAAGCTGAAGGCAGTGGAAGCCTCCTGGGTGAGGATGCGTATGGGGGTGAGCATGTGCATGTGGATGGGGGTGCGCCCCTCCAGCGGCAGAACCCATGTGTAGGGGTGGGGGTACAGAGTAGGACAGGGAATGGTGCAGCGGCGCCTGACCCCTTTCCAGACAGTCTGAAGGTTGTTCACTGATCCTCATCTCCCCACTAACCCCCTCTTTTGTGCAGCGACCACTGCCGCTGGACCCCATATGTCTGCCCTGGTTGCTTCCCCCACCTCCCATAGCCCCAAGGGCTGTGCCCTCCCCCCCACAGCTGGACATGGAGGCCTTAGCCCCTGCTCCAGTTCCTGCATCTCCGTTTTGCATCTTACCATTGTGCAAGCAGGCACTGAGGGACTTGCCCATACTCTGAGGGTGTTCCTTGCTGTACTCCATTGTAAGTGATGCCTTGTGCCTCTCCAAGGCCCGACTGTTGATCTCCTCAAGGGGTAGTGGGTGCTGTGAATAGTGTGTGTGCTGCTGATGGGAGTGGGAATGGTGGTGGTGTGTGGGCTGAGGTGGCTGGTGGCTGTGGTGCTGTTGGTGCTGCTGCTGTCTCTCCTTTGCCTCCTGTTTGCTACTGGACCTCTCCTTGTCCTTGACAGGTACCACTCCTCTCTCCACAGAACTCTCTTTTAGACCCTTATGTAGACCTGTCCCCACCCCCGGGTCTCTGTCTCTGCTGCAGGACCCCTGAGAGTGTCCTGAACCTGCCCGTGACATTGGTGGCAGACTGTGGTTGGCTGAGATGAGAGGCGGCTGGGACGGGAGTCCTCGAAGATAGAAGTTCTCTGATAGAGGGAGGAATGCAGACCGGTAAAGACAAATGCATTAGTCAAGAAAGGAAAAAGGCAATGACAGGATTAGATTATTCAGCTCTCATGATAGTATCCCCAGGCACCCTTATATCAATATCCCACATCAAATTACACCATACTATGTTGTATAAATTGGATTTAAATGTCTTATTTCTGTCTGATTAAATTTTAATCATCTCATGCCTCACCTTTTTGGGTGTCATAGAAACGGTGCTGCCCGTAGAGAACTCCACTGTTGGCATGGTGATCCAAATGGCTCATGGGAAGGAAAGTGTGTGCCAGACTTCCTGAGAATCGAGGATACCCTGGAGCTGCTGAGATGGATAGCAGAGAGAGAGAGAGAGAGAATTGATAAGACAGGACAATAACCACCAAGATGCAGTTATCCAGACTAACCCAAGATAATCCTTCAGGTCCAATGCAGCTGGTGGTGTTCATACGCAAATAAGTACTGGCTCTGCCTGTCGTGTTTGCCTTTCCTGCCTGAGTTTAGAATGCAAACAATACAAGACAAGCTTGGGGGTTGCTGTGATGTATAAAATTAATCTTTGAAACATATGGCTCTTTCTTTATCTTTTTTTTAGAACTGGCAGTGGCACTTCAATCCGTCTGAATGGATCTATAAGGACAGATTTGAGGCTTGTGTTTACAGTGAAGGCTGAGTGGATGACCTTTACTGACCTACATCAGGGGTAAAAGGTCATTTGAATGTTGGGCTTGTAAGCCAGTACACCTGGGCTTATTACATCGAGCCCATCTGGAGAACATTTACACCATAACTAAACACAGAACTCATTTTGCAACGGGACACTGAAAAACACAGAGGACTTTGATGGTGAAGGAGAGAGAAAACATTGATGGAGATGAAAGCCCATGGCAATATTAGGACAAAGAAAAAGCATCACTATGACAACCCACTTCTACTGCAAATGGGTACTTATAACATTTAAACAAAATAAAGTGAATTGAATTAGCCTATCAACAACTGTAAAACTAATTATTTCTCATGCTTATGCAAAACACATTTGATAACAATATCAAAGTGATAATTTCAAAAATAGGGCAGTATGGGCGTTTGATGAAATTCTTTGCTGACAGCAGTGCTATATAAATACAGTGAATATTCTCTGCTGAGCATATTATGTAATGTGATACCAAAAAACATCTATTATTAAACCTGTGTCCTCATCTTCTACTCCATGCTATGCAAGTGGAGTAAAAAAATAAAAAAGAGGACTAACCTATATACACTATCACCTCAAATGAACCCATTTTAGGACAGAAAGAAAAAGATAAAAAGAAGAGATATCCTTGTTATGTTATTTCGCGTTAGTACTTCTTCTCTACTCCATCTCACTGTGATCAGGACTGACAGCACATCTACTATCTACCATCACCACATGCAAGCATTTCAGTGACCTCTGAGTCATCTGGTGAAGTCCAGGTGTTTCACGTCTTCTCTTCCCTTAATTTGGCACCTGTCTCACCCTCGAGCCTCACTTTCAAACACAACTCACAGACGGAGTGAAGGAAGAAGGAGGGGGATGAAGGGAGGAAAACATGGCTCTACAAGCTAAATGAAAGACAGACGTATTTGTGTTGGCAAGCGTGCGACCTGATCCCGGAAAGCGCAGATGCAGTTCATTTGGCCTGGTGTGTGAGTGTGTGTGAGTGTGTGTAGGTGTGTGTGTGTGTGTGTGTGTGTGTGTCTGTGTGTGTGTGTGTGTGTGTGTGTGTGTGTGTGTGTGTGTGTGTTTGTGAGTGAGTGCAGCGCCATGGTTTTAACAGGAGCCGAGTGTTGAATGTCTCACTTTCTGCCGTTGGAACAATGGGGCCGGTGCTGTGAGCCGGCTCTTGGGAGGGAGGAGTGTTGTGGTGGGCTTAATGACCCCGTCTCAGAGCGGCCTCCGCATGTCCCCATCTTAATTAATAAAATGCACAGAGAGGGCAAACAGCCCGCAATAACGCAGGAGGTGCTGCTTTCTGAGGAGGGCAGTGGGGTGATAATTACATACCCTCACTTTTTCTCTCTTTTTCTTTGTTTCGCCAATTTCTCTACCTCTTACTCTATTCGTTCTCTCCTCTTTTGTCTCTGTCTCTTTCTTCGCTGTCATGATTAATAAGCACACACATTTATGCCAATTCATCTACAGTGGGAGGAGGGGGTATCCTTTGTTTAAGCAAGACGTTTTTCTCTGATTTTGGGAGGGAGAAAAGCAGAGAGCTGTTTGGCAGTCTTTATCCAAGCTGGGAGAAGGGCTTTTTTTTTTTCCGCGGCAGCATGTTGTTTGTGAGCGTGACGATTGACGGCGTAATCCCTTTTCACAGTGTGGTCTGGCTGTGCCCGATAATGCCAGCCCGCTCAGTTTCAGCATGCCCTCCATTGGGGCGGCAAGAGGGGGACTGCTGGGCACGGCAGAGCCCATTCAGCCATTAATCTGGGCAGGACAAGGGAAGCTGCTGCTGCTGCTGCTGCAGGCGACGTGAGCAGGGTCTTAGTGCAGTCTGCTGACTGCACAGCAGCCTCACTCTCTTTTGCTCCCTCAACATACACACATACACACACACATAAACAAGTTCACATCTGCAAGTAAATGACAGAGGGGAGTTTGCAGCGCATGCCCTCCTTTCCACGGGCGGAGCAGGGGCAAGAGGCAGAACAAACAGAGCTGCATCCCAGGGAGGGATTTCCAGAAGTTCTGAAGGTATTTCTCACAGCATGGTAGGTTGAGAGAAGCGCAGGGACAGGGAGGACAAAGAAGGGGCCTGGATATAGAACAGCACCTAGAGGCGGAGGAGAATTAAGGCATTCAAGGCGGACGACAGACTGTTTCGTTTCACAGAACCATCCTGTATCCATTCCTAGCTGCTCCTCTTATACCCCGTCTAGAAACAAGAGGCTGTACAACTGCTCATAAGGGTTTCTCTGCTCTAACTAAAGGGCAAAATAACATATATACCGAATTGTATAGTGTCTCTGGGGGAATTGACTGTAACATTTCAGAGGAAAAGAAGGAGAAGGACAGACTGAGAAAGCATGGCAGAGGAGGACCAAGAGGAGAGGAGGAGCAGGCTTAGCTGCCTGTCAGGTCCGCTAATTGAGAAAAAGTGACAGAACCATCAAGACACAGAAAGGGAGGAGGAGGGGTTTTGGGAGAGGAGGGGCATTTCCTCTGGTGGATCTCTTCAGGTTTGACTAATTGAAAGGAAGGGATGCAGCCTGGCAAGAGAGAGAGAGAGAGAGAGATAGAGAGAGAGAGAGAGAGTGGAAAAAAAAGGCTGGAGTATGAAGGAGAGGAGAAGTAGGGGGTGCAGCTTAAATCCCACAAAGGAAAAATCTAGCAACTGCTAACAGAAGGAAAGATGGACAACTGAAGATAGGCTTGGAAAGGCATATCAAACAGAAGTGGATTAGACAGGTGTGTGCAGGCAATTGTGTGTGTGCATGCACGTGTGTCTGTATGTGTTGACAGAGATATGAGAATGCGATTGTTTTTGGCATAACGTTAAGAGTCATTTGGCCCACAGCCAGCTGGTCTTAAGCCTGTGAGGAGCCCGCAGATTTTTTTTTTTTTTTGGTCCATTTTTCTTTTTTAATGTTTCCACTCAGGTGGTTTAGTGGGGTTTATTGAAACACGAAAATAAATCTTTCAAAAGCTCAAAGGCCCTAATCCATTTACTGGGTGTTATGAAAAACATTTTACATTACATTTATTAAAACGGTCACCAAACTGCATTTGTCTCTGTCATGCTGCCTCTCTCTCTCTCTCTCTCTCTCTCTTTCTCTCTCTCTCTGTCTCTCTGTCAGTAAATCCACATCTCTCCTCAGCAAATGAACAACAGACATGCGTTTGTGATACACACACAAAGGCGGTTACTGTATTTGGCAATCAATCTGAAAAGAGAATCTGAAACCAAAAAAAAACCCCTCTCTTAATCTGTGCTACCCTCTGACATCATGAAAGCCACTAATGGTTTCGTTCTTGGCACTGTCACCTTTCGCAAATATCTCAGCATTTGTAAGTCTGTAAACTGTACGCTTTCCTTTTCCCAACACAATAAATCTTTAAACAAATGTCAACACAAGACATTTCTGTACCAAATCCACTGACTCCCTCTGCCAAAGCCTTGATCCAAAGGGCCGTACCACCACTGTTATGTGATGATGTTATTTATGGGTTTGCTTAACGTGTCAGTCAGCTAATGGTTTGTCGATCATGTTCCCAATAGAAATGTGGTCTGCACGCATGACTTAAAGGGCCCTCCCTTAACATACTTCCACCATGTCCACACCAAAGTTTGCACTGATGTGGATTAAGTTAAAAATACATCTTTTTCTCTCTGATTCCGCCTTCCAACCCCTGAAACTGAGCTTTGACAGCATTTTCCTGATTGGATTGATTGTTTTGTGATTACTGATTAGGGTTTGGTGCAAATCCACATTGAATTTGAAATCCAAGAATATGTTGCATTTTTTAAAAAAAAAATGTTCTCATGAACTTCTGGACTTACTGGAATAAAATTAGCCATGTGGATCTTTTCATCTTTTCCTATGATATGAATTTTGTTTGTTTTGTATTTTGTTGAATTTTAGCTAGATCTAAATGATGATTAAAAACATTGCTGCACTTTTTTATATTTTAAAAAAAAACCTTTCAGAACATTGTTCAACTTGGAAAAAATACTCTCTGTTTTTTAATTACAATAGAATTTTTATGTGGCCTCTTTTTATCTCCACCTCAATGCCAATTTAAAAGCCTGTGATGATTATTGTAAAAAATAGTCTATCTTTAATTGACTTAATCAATACAGGTAAAAAAAGGGAAATAAAAAAGTGTGAATTCACTTTGTGAGTAACCAGTTAACAAATAACTAATTAGATCAAAGTTATTGGAAGATTTGAGCTCTCAATCTGTGGAAAATATGCCACAGGAATAGCAGAGACAAAGACGTTCTGCACCATGACAGGTATATGCCAGAGACATGGGGATCATAAAGTAATCTTTGAATACAAATTTGAGTTGCTATGCTTGGATTTGCATGCAAACAGCCACTTTAAAAAAACACTTGCTAAAAAAAAACACCTCAGAGAATATATTTAAGGTTAGAAGTGACACACTAATGTGTCGACACATTCATGCACAAGCAAGCGCCTGCTCTGCTGCTCGTGGGGTTCTGCTGACACCCGGAGAGAGGAGACGAGAGTCTGGGTAATTGTGCCGCTCATTTTGATGACTTGCTTTTTATGCAAAACAGGAAAAAGACAATATGCAATTATCTTGAGGAGGGAACAGCTGAATGTGGTTGATGAACAGTCTGGATTCAATCATGCTCTTAGTGCGTTATATGCAATTAAACTGCAATAGAGATAATGGCCTCCATTGCCAACTGAGTAATAATACCAGTCATAATCACCTCCATTACTTTTATTAGGCTTGGCATTATCATCATCAATCTTATTAATATTATTCTACTTTTCCACAAGAAGAAAATCTTTGACAATGAAACCCTGAAACTATAAGGTAAAAGAAACACGGGTGATTACAAAATGAGTTCTGAGAGAAAATGTTTCCCACTGATGTGATGCTGGAGTTCATATCTCAGTCAGGTTTATTCTTCCTGTCTCTGTGTTTATTTGAAGAAGTCTGGAGTTTCACCTATTCTCACCACTGTAGCAGCTGCCCATTGACTCAACCCCTGGTGGCCAGGACATGAGTGGGAGGTGGGGGGGGGATCCAATGGATTAACACACCCCCCCCAAAAAAAAACAAAAAACACGCAGCATCTCAGCTGCACTGCATCCAATCGGCCCCAGTCACACATCACACAACCGGGGCGCCGCTGATCAGTGACCACAAATAACTAACACTCCCCACTGGCATACCCCCATGGACTAACAGCTGGGCTATTCTTAGAAAATAAATAAATAAAGATGGCTGGAATAACAAGAGTCCGTCAGCTTCACAAGTTTGGTTCAATAGATGACACTGGTCGGCCATCACATCTTGTAATTAGCAAAAGATTATGAACATTTAAATCTAAAATATGACAGAAGTGAAGTCACAGGAAAATAGACCTCGCATTAATATATCAGTGGGTGGCATTGGATAGGTCTTACATTTGTCTGTCATCCTTAGCTTTTGAATTCACGAAATACCTCAGAAGATTAATCTCTCTACTTTATCCTTGTCTGACTTCCTGGCTGTATCTAAGCAGAAAATTGAGGTGTTGAACTGATGTCAACTTCGGAGGGGACAATTACATGAAAAATTTCTCAAGAGCATTTCCTGAGGGGGCAATCCAAAAGTAGTGCTGTAACGAACACTCTGTCACCTTGCCAGCTAAGAAACACTACATTACATTGCCAGCTTCACTCACTGACTTAAATTCAAACAGCTGCAAAGTAGGAGGGCCAAGGGGCCAAAGCCATTGCTTGCCCCAACTGTAACCCCGGGTAGACTAAAATGCCTTTTTAGGATAACGCCGAAAAATGTACTGGGCTTTGGGGTATTAGGGTTAACTCAAGTTTGACTCGGCCCACCATGGTTGTGCAGTGTATTGGGCTCATTTCCTACTGTATCGGCTGAACTTTCATTCAGATCCATGTTTTGTGCAGTGGCTCAAACTATTATGAGGCAAAGGGTGGTGGGGGGGTCATATTTTCCCACATCGGGGTTGTTGTACCCCCCCTGAGATTTTCATCTATGCTTCGTGTATCTGCTTTATATCTTCCTGTGCTCATGTGTGTGTTTGTGTGTGTAGCCAGGGTTTCGTAATGCTGAGCGTTGGGTGGGAACCAACCTATTAAGTTGTGATGAGACACCAGCTGAAAGCTCTGCAATCACTGTAACTTTTTATTGGCCTGCATTAGTGCACACTGCTTCAGAGAGCCTTGAGTGACATTCCTGCTGACGTGAATCGAATACCGCAAGATTCCTTGGCTGAACTTTTGACCCTGTGTCCCAATCCAGAAACCATGGCACAGACCTCCATCCCAAACATTCTGGGCCTGGGTTTATTTTGGTGCACAAATAAAAGGACTGGAGCCTGGCTCATGTTAGATGATTACAAACTGTGCTTTGGTGGAAACCTAACACAACCCAAAAATACACAATATCAGAGTAACAATACACCCTGCAAAGCTCTGTCCCCAATACTGCCAAGACATGAATACTCCTCATCCAGACAATGTGGTCAGATGAGTGGGTGAGGCTCTGGGCATGTGCTTGTGTACAAGTGTGAGTTGATGTACCTTCATGTGAATGGGGGAACCAGATTTGCGAGGCGCTGGAGTGGGGTCCGCCCCGGAAGGAAGGTGAGGAAGGCGAGGAGGGAGGCCGGGAAGGGTGAGACGGGTGGGAAGGGGGGGTACCCAGACTACTGGCCAGAAAGGTCCCCATGAAGGAGGCGGAGGAATTGCCCATCAATCCACTGCCTGTATTTCCCACAGGGACAAAGGTAAGCAGAGAAAACATGGTTAGAATTAGAGGAGTGCATGTGCTCACTGTGACCATAAGTGTGACCAAAAAGAAAGAAACTGTATCAGATGTAGATGTAGATGTAAATGGATGAAGCCCACTGGCCCTCTAGGTGGAATCATTAAGCCGGGAAGATTTGATCGCTGCCCTGGGGAGAGGGTGAATGAGTGAGAGCGTATATATGTGTGTGTGTGTGTGTGTGTGTGTGTGTGTGTGTGTGTGAGGGAAGGAGTGTGAGACTCTCCTCCCCCTTACTGACAGCAGAGTCCTCTCCCCTCGTCTTCTCTCCCCTCACACCGCCTCTCCCCATGGGCTGACAGAGGTCTCATCTCACAGCTGAGTACACACTTTCTCAGGCTCTCTCCCTCTCGCTCTCACACACTTTTGCTCCTGCTCCCCAGTGTCCCTTTCTCAATTTCTCTCCCTCCCTCCATTATCTTATGCTCTCCATCTCTCACTTTCATGCTCTCAATCTCTCTCATGGCTCTGCTCCATTTCACCTCCTCTCTGTCTCTTCTTTTTTTCATTCTTCGTTTCTCTCCGCATGACTCTGACAACACCACAGTCTTGTTTTCTCCTTTGCTTCCATTTAGGCGTTTTACTCCTTTTCCTTCCTCCCACTATTTTGTCACAAGCCCCTTTTTTTTACACAGCCTACTTAGGCAGTAATATTGCGCCGTTATTGCGCCTCGCCATTCTGTATAAAAGTTGCGAAGGCGGAATGGGGGATCATTGTTGTTTCACCTCTGAGCTGGCAGCAGAGGTAGTAACAGCGCCGAATTGTCTTCTGTGTAAATAGCCACTATAAAGTTTTGAGGAAGTGTTAAGTGTGTGTCCAACTGGCGGGAGGATCAAAAAACGCTTTAACAGTTAGCAGCTAACTCAAACAAGAAGAACAGCAACAGAAAATACCCACAATTTGGAGCAACGACAGGGTTTTAGAGCTCATAACCTTTTGAGCAGAGAACAAGATCAACCACCATACAATGGCGCTGTAAGTAAATGATTGTTATTGCAATGATATTGTTGAGAAAACATTGCTCGGTGCAAATGTTATACCTCAAAATTAAGACTAATTTCATTATGTGGCACATCACACCTGTTAGTCTTCTAAAGTTCCACAAGGCTGGTTCTAACATCACATGCTGTGGCGGCGGGGGGCAGTGTGTCCGCACTCCCTCGCACAGCAACCATGTGGTAACCACTAGCATCTCCGAAGCAGAAGTTAACGCCAAGAGGAGTTGAAAAGGTCTGTCTGTTTACTGTGTAAAATCTAGCTCACAATCCAATGTATGAGCAATGCTGCCAACTATTGTTGTTTATGCCAACTGCAAATCATCATCTGTAGAAAATGAGGGAACTCGCAGGACGGGACAGACGTGTGAATCATGATGATGTTTTATGTGTGGGACCAACGACTGGGACATTTTAAAAAGCAGCTAGCAGCATTTAGCGGCTAACTCAAAGATGAACCAGCAAACCTACAGCATCAAAAAATGTTTACGAAATGGTAAACAACAAGGTCTGAAGGGAAAACCTTTTGAGCTCTTACTACCCTCAAAAGCAATGTCACCGTCTGATTTGTATGTTTACGTCAGTTGTAGGCGCTGATGCTGCTACACATTTGACCTTTTTTTGCTTCCTGAACATTTAGCATTGTTTGGGTCAGTGTAAAACAAACAAACAAACAAACTTGCATAATCGTGGGTCCTTTTAAGGTGGTATTGGGGGATCTCTGTGTTGTGTTTCTATTTCCTCTCCCTTTGTCCCTCTTTCTTTCTGACACATAGCATTGCTTTGCTTTGTTCTTTACCATAATGATGGCACCAGCAGAGCAATCTGTCCCTGGCTGGCTGAACTGTGTGTTTAACAAGACTATGATGAG
This sequence comes from Ctenochaetus hawaiiensis, assembly GCA_029783645.1. Lineage (NCBI taxonomy): Eukaryota > Metazoa > Chordata > Actinopteri > Acanthuriformes > Acanthuridae > Ctenochaetus > Ctenochaetus hawaiiensis. The sequence goes on along the minus strand of JAPZDY010000009.1, from coordinate 9,526,828 downwards.
TAATTGACCATTCGTAGCAACGCCCGTGTGACTGGGGGCTGATTGTCTATTATGCATTGCTGGGCAAGTCGGAGAAAACACACTGATTAACCACTGCTTAAATTACTTTCCCATTACGCGCCCGCCAGTGCACTTGAGCGAGGGGCCCGGGTGCCCAGCTCTTTGCACATTCATTTCCCCCAAGTCGCACTGCCACGGAGTCTCATGCATATGTATGATGATGCCTGGATGAGAGCACACATGCACATGCTTGCACAAACACACACATTGGTGTAGCGTACATTGTGAGCACAGGGCAAGCTGTGAAAACGGAGGGGAGAGCAACATGGTAAAATTTCATTACCAGCCCCTCATGACAAGCTGATCTAACAAGAAACACTGTTTGATTTGATTTTCTTTAAGCATGAATCACTTCAAACATGAATCGATCCTTTTTTTTTTTGGTGTGTGAGAACAATTGTGTGGTAGTCTTAATCAGCAAGGCAGTGAGTGAGCACATCCTCTGGGCAGACAGCAGGGATAAACCCATCAGT